>PTEX01000329.1:604452-702009 GCA_003342815.1 Eudromia elegans
CGACACGAGGCGCTGCTCGCGCGTGGCCGCTTCTCCGCGGGTGGCTGCCCCCGCGGGGCTCCGCGCGCGCTGCCCCGGCCCTGCGCGCTGCCTCCGCGGCGCGCGTGGGGAGGATGCGGCTGAGCCGCGCGTGCTGCGTGCTCTACCAGCTGTGCGTGCTGTCCAGCGGGCTGGCCGCAGGTAGGTGCGCGCCCCGCGGAGCCGCCGCGCAGCGYCGCCGCCCCGCGCGTGTCTCTGTGTGTGTGTGCGTGTGCGTGCGCGGCGGCTATAGGCGCCTCTGTAAGCGCCGGGTCATTATATAACATGCGGGCGCGCTGCCCTGTGTGTGTGTGTGCGGCCGGCGCCAGATGTGGCATCTCGGCGGCGTGTGCGTGACCAGTCTGCAAAGCGAACTGCCTTGCCATATACGTGTATACATATATGTATGCATGTATCCAGGCCGCGGGGTCGTGCCTTCCCCGGTCTTTATGAGCGTCTCGTAAGGTCGTGCTGGGMGTTTCTGCTAAGCCGCGGGAAGGTGGATGCGGTGCCGGCCGTTGGGGGCTAGGTTGGGGTTGCGGCGGTGGCGATGTGGCGCGTGGGCGCYCGCGCTGCTGGTACCTGTGCTCCTCTGCTGGGGGATGCACGTTTGGCGTTTGGCCGCGGGCTTCTGAAACTGTGGTGGGATCCTACAGAGCAGGTTGAGTTCTGTGTCTTTTTTGTTGTTGTTGTTCAAGTATTCCCTGCTAAAATATCACTTTTTTGAACCTTACGGTAAAGTTGCCACGTTTTTTGTCTAAATAGAGAAAGGTGCGTGCAGACCTTGTTGCATGGTGATGATGATGATCTTGAAGAGTAGGTGAGCGTGGGTGGACTGCTGTGTCTGGCAGTGGCACCAGTACCCCTTCTACCCAACTTGAGCTCCAGCTTTCTTACCAGGATCATGGTGTATCTCAAATCCTGAGCAGACACAGGGTCCCCTAGTGGCTGGGCAATCTCCTGTATGCAAAGACAGGATGGAAGGGCCAAATGGAGSCCAGCTTGGTTTTGGGTGGCATGCTTGGTGGCATGGAAGCTGGAAAGAGTGTGCCGTGGTGGATGTAGGTAGGTTTCCGACACGTGGCAGGTGCTGTTGTTTGCTCAGCTTGTTTAAAACCTCTCTTGGCCTTCCCACAGGTTTCCAGCCTTCCGAAGACTCCGAGGAATGGGAGATAGTCTTCCCTGCGCTGTGGAGCCGGGGCCAGCAGGAGCCGGCTGGTGGCAGTGGCGGCGGCTGCAGCGGTGACCCCGGCTGTGGGAACCGGAGCAGCATCCCCAGCACGCCCGTCACCCCCAGCCCGGCAGCGGGCAGCTCCCGGGAGGTGCGCTCCGTGTCCTCCTCGGTGGAGGGGCCAGTRCAGGGGGAGGCRGCCGAGGAGGAGGATGCTGAGGATGAGTTCGAGTCACAGGAGTTCTACCACTGGTCCCCACTGCCCCAGGGCTCCGGCGCTGCCTCGCAGCTGCCACCGCCGCCTCCTTCGCCGCCGCCCCCGTCCGAGGATGGAGAGGAGGTGCTGCTGAGGATCCCGGCGTTCTCCCGGGAGCTCTACCTGCTGCTCAAGAGGGACAGCCGCTTCCTGGCGCCCGGCTTTGCCGTGGAGGAGCGGCTCAGGGGTGAGGGGAAGAGCCCGCCCAGTGCTGCACAGCCTCAGCCCGAGCGAGCCTGTTACTACAGTGGTGCTGTTCTCCGCTACCCAGGCTCCTTYGCCTCCTTCAGTACCTGTGGCGGACTGGTAAGGAGACCTTGCACACACGGGGAGCACCTRGGTCTCCATTCCGGTATCTTCTTTTCTACTGCCTTCCATTCCCATCCATTTCCTGATATATTCTTTTGTACGCTCTTCAGGTCTACCACTAGGCATATCTGAAACCACTTAGCCCTTTACATTCATAGTCTGTCTTAAGGCCTACTTCTGCTTTTTGTGTCCTTTTGGTATTCTTTGTCTCATTTCTAAATGTGCTTCCGTCTTTGTCTCATATCTGCTTTTTTCTGATTTCCTTTTCATTGTTTTTCTTGAACTTTTCTTCTCTCCATCCCTAATTTTTTCTTAGACCTAAAATTGCCCAAWGGATCAATCACTTTTCCAATATCAACATCTCTAATCCATCAGCAATCCTTTTATGCTTCATTCTCATTCCACTTTCAAGCTTTTCTTTTCCTCATGTGTGTCTTCCACTCCTGTCTGACATCTCCTTTYTTGTCTTCATTCCACATTTTCTTTCATTCCTCTCAGCCCTTTTTCCTTCTTTCTATACCTCACAACCTGTCCTTGTACCTATAGCTACTTGGATTTGGGACCCCATAGTCCTCATTACTGTCTTTTGTTTTCTAGAGTACACAACAAATCTGTCCTCAGTGAGGATGCTAATATAACACCTTTCTGATGTCTTTTGCTTCACTGTCATATGGCTTTTATCTCCTTATGTAGAGCAGACTTCAGCCGCTGTGGTTAGCAATGCTAGATTATTTCTGATTTTAACCAGCTAGAGATCGGAATTGGGCACACTGACAACTGCAGTGGTGCTCCAGTGAGCTGTAGTCCCAAGATATTTGGGGGTGGATGGAAAGAGTAGAAGGCAGCTGGGATGATGTAAAATCCTGGCAGGATTTAAAACAAAAACAATTATTATTACTATTATTCTCATTTTGGGCCTTTATATAGCATCATAAGTGCTCACGCCTGCAGCACTTTATGGAACCTAGAGCGCAAGTGGTAATGGTGCTAGCAAGAGTTAATATCATCTCGACAATAAGTTTTTTTGTGACTGGATGTATGTAAATCACCACAGCCACATGACAGATGCTTTCTTGTATTTATTCCGTAAATTTGAACATCTGACTTGATCTGTGTTGATTCATGAAGATATRTCTGCCTGTTTTTTATTTGCGTGGTCATGAAGTGAAACCAGGTAAAATGTGGAAATTTTGACTGCCTATTCATTTGCCTGTTTGGGCCTATTCAAAACTCAAAACTCAAACTGAAAGTAGTGGAGAGGGAACATATGTGGATTGACACCAAATAAAATATTTGCCTGCACTCCTGCAAAGTGAAACCGCCAAGTTTCACACAACTCTTAGGTGGTTGGCATCTAATTATTGACGTTTTGTCAAATTTTCCAAAGCAGAGGTAGCAGAGTTAATTGTGGAGAAAAATACTGAAAGTCAACTGAAGGTGGTCTGAAAGCAATCAGGTAGAAGTTTTTTATGTTCTGGAAAAGCATTTGACTTTTATATTCCTTGTTCTTGTTAGAATTTTGCTTCCATTTACATTGCATATGGGTAAAATTAAGATGGAAAAAATGTGAAGAAACTTGCTGGTAGTAAGAGATGATCATAACAAATATTTGCTTGAAAGTTATGTGCATCATCATTTATCTATCATTCTCTTAACTCAATTTGTAAGCTGACATTTCATCGTTTAATCGTTTCATCGTTTTCAGACTCAGGTCTGTGGGAGCGGTAGTAGTGATTTTTGGATCAGAAAGACTTCTCCTAGGAGCACAAGTTTATTCTCAGGCTACCCACAGTTTAAGCATGTATGTGTTCCCAACATCTTCCCCATTCAGATAGCTGATGCTGAAATAAAAATTCCATTTTATATATCTCAGGTAAAATTTGAAACTGTTGCGTGTTCTTCCTGAGCGTGTTGCTGTAYTGAGCACATACTTAAAAATTTTCACAGTGCTGTTATGTCAAAGTTGTTATAAGAGACCTTAAGTTATTTGTCATTCTTCATTCAGTCATTGCTTGGGCTCTGGTACATATGTAAGCTGTTCTTTTTCCAAAAGTCTTGAAAAAACATCATACATACATTGCATATTCCATCCTGCTTCCTCTAAGTCTTTCCCTTTGAAAAGAGCCAAGCAATATTTCAAACTACCTTTTCTGTTTTGAGATGTAAAAATCCATTGAAACTTGATCTTCCATATATTTTATTGTAGTTACTTGAATTACATTTTTTTCCAGATTAAATATAAAAAAATCCGAAAGAAAATGTAACATGAATGTCTAAGAAACATGGTCTTTACAAAGCCATGCAGACTTTGGGTTAAGATCGCTAGATGCATGCACTGTGTGAAGGCAAAGAAATGAGCAATAAGTAAGTAATTTAACGTGCTGGTTATGTTCCACTCACCGATTTTTCTTTTCAGTGTCTTCCTGTGGCAACAAAACTTCCACCATTCATTATGCCCTTTAGATAGTAGCCTTTTAGGAAATCTTTTTATTCACCAAGAAGCAGAGCAGTCGCCTCACAGACAACAGTGGTTTTGTAACCCAGGAGGAAGGATGGAGGAGTGTAAAGGCCTATGGGAAGGGTTTTGGGCGTTGTGTGCAAAAGGGGTCATGCATTGCGATATAGAGGAGAAGGAGTGTGCAGCAGAGAGGAAGTCTTGCTGTGGCATCCAAGTGACCTACAGATTTGGTTGACAGTCAGAACATGGAGAGAACTGATATGCCAGTGACATGAGAGAAATTTAAGTAATGTCTATGTAGAAATCTGATTCCTCTGTCCAAAGAGAGAAGGATGCCCCTGCCCCTTGAAAATGGATTTAAGTGTCTTTTGAAAAAGTTCAGCTTGTTGCAGTTGGCTGAAGTGTGTAGACTGCAGTCATGTTTCCCAGCTAATATTAAAACTTCTCTACTTTTCCTATTTCAACGTTCTTGAGAGGTTCACTTTTTTTTATTTTTTTCCTGAATTTTCTGTCAAGAATCACTAGAAGAGCAGTGACATTAATAGAGATAATAATATATCACATTACTCATGTAATGTGATCTCATACAGATGAAAAGTGAGAGCTAGACTTGATATTTCCTGATCAAATTCTGGCTGTTGATGTTGGCTTCATTTGGCAACCTATCTTGACAAATGGAGGAAGGATAACTCAAAGCATAGTTTCTAATTAAACCAAAGACTTGTCATACACTTAGACTGTCTGAAAACTCCATTGCTGTGACCATGATGTAATCGCCGAGCTTACATGTTCAATGGTGAGAGTTTGTTCCAGCTCTTTTGTGAAACACTTGTGGGCTTTTAGATCCTTTTGCAGTTCAACAGGATTTTCTTTGAGTACAATTTGCGATTCTACTCTTGTGTTGAGGGAAGATTAATAAGGAGAGGTTTCCAAGAACACTCCATCTGTATGCTCACTGCCTCGTTGTTCATTCCTAGCCAAATACCAGGATAAAGCAGTCCTATCAGTGCCAGTGAGACTGCTCTTTTGAAAGTGATAATTTGCAAGGACTGACCAATAAGTGATTTAGATGGTTGTTTCTAGTGCTTGCTTGCTTTTTGCCATAATATTTGAAATTAAAAAAAATAAAGAGATAAGGCACATCAAATATTCTTACACAGTTTTATTTGCAATTGGTGGTATAAATCAAGGTGCAACTGGTGATTCTTTTACAGAATGTTGTAACCAAAACTTTTTGTGAACCTAGAACTAAGAAAGATGCGTCTACCAGTTCTTTTCCAGAAATATATAGTACATCTAGAAAGAAAGTCTAAGTAGTCTCACTGCAATTTCTAGAAGACGTCTGTAAGCAGCACATATATGCTTTATCTCCTTTCATTTTTTGAAAGAGAAGCATTCCATGTTCATTCTTCCTATATCCTGTATTCTTCCTATATCCTATATCCAAATTGCTTAGGTAGTACATAAGGGCTAAGCGGTTTAGGGCAGGGATCTCCCTAAAGTTTATTTTATTTTTTAAATTGAAACTGTCTAAATTAAATAGGAAACAGTTGATTGGAGAAATAATTTAATTGTCTTTTTTTACCCGAAGCAATGAGGTATGTTTAGTGTGTTAGGAGATGCCAAGGAGAGCAAATAYATACACTGAGGATGGGTAGGAGAGTAGAGCAAATTGCCCATGCAGGAGCTGTTGGCTGTAGTGCTCAACAGAATATGCACAGAGATCTTTCCAATCAGACAGCATGGGGATAATTTGTTGAAGAAATGCTTTAAAATTAGTTTCTGTGGTTCTGGATGTTCACTGGATCTTAAAATGCAATAGACCAAAGCATTTTTTTATGGTTCCCTAAATCCATTTTGCAGATTTCAGGCCAAGTGGTGTTTACTAGCATGTATTTCCCCAGCAACTTGAGTGAGAACAAGCCATAACACATTTTCCACCCAATCCACCCAACCCTTTCTCAAGAAATGGAGAGTGCTTCTCAGGTCTTTTTTTAGCCCTCATTGCCTTTCACAATCAGGTATTTCAAAACCTGGTCAGTAGGTTATAGGCAAGTAGTCACAAATTTGTTCTGTTTATTTTACATATATTTAGAAGATCTTATCCAAAGGCAATGCTGCCAGTGTCAACAAAAGAATAACTGATATTATTTCTATCTTGTGAATAAAAGTGTCAAATCTCTTTGGGTGGATGTTAACATTTACTTTTGATGGCAACAACCTTACTTGGAATAATACAGCCCTCTAAAACTGAAATAAATCAGGGTGTGAAAAAAATTATGTGCTTGCCTTTTTTGTTTATGGAATGCATGCATGCTACTTTAGTTTTTTTTTTTTTTTAATAATTAAGATCCCTTCTAAGGATTATGTATCAAAATTTGTACTTCTATTGCAAATACTAGCTACAAGTGTGGAAAATGTAGCTAGTAGTATGGTACATTATACATCTGAAGTATTTGGATGTTTTAAGACATGAGGCTTTTAAATATAGGTCACATAATGCAGATTCTACTAAATGGCAATTTACAATCTGTAATTGTCTCAGAATGAGCAGAATGAAGTTGGAATTAGAAAAAGATGGATTTCTGCGTCTCTAAAAATTCTGCTCTGAGGAGATGATTCAGCCATTTTGCAGAATCTTTSCAAAGATAGTAGAGTAGGATGTTAGCTGTGGCTTCAACATTATCACTTGGGAAGTTTCCCAGTTCTGAGTTAAGGCTTAGACTTTCTTGCAATGCCAGTGGTATCTGGTGGTGGGGTCCAGTCTCCTGCTGGTGCCAGACAGCTGCACTGAACTTTTCCCTTTGGAAAAAGTACAGCAATACTCATCTGTTGCAACTCCTTTCTTGCTGTATAAGCGGATCTATGGCAAATGCATAGATTGTTTGGCTGGGAAGTGGGTAATCTACTTGATGTTTTCTGTGCTGTGTACACATAGGGCAAATCCTTGCACGTTTGGGCATAGGGGAAGTTCTTAGAGCAGGTCGCCAGTGCCAGAAAAATTTGTCCAAGAGCATGTCTTGGGTTTCAGGAGTTGCTCTTGCAAGCTGTAGRATTCTAGCTTGTGTGCTCTTGGTGTAAGGGACTAAAATTTTTTAGTGAAGAAATTTTTGCATCAGGCTGGAGCATGACTATTCCATTACACATGCTGGATAACATGATACCATTAGACAAGCTCCAAATGGGTTAAATAGCAACCCTATCCTCTGATAAAGAAAAAAAATGTATCCTCTCCCCACTTTGGTGAGTTGCGGTTGCATCAGAATTCAGTTGCACACTAAATGTCCCAGCCGGATGCTTTTCGAAAAGAAACTGAATACAATTACAGCTTCTTTTGTGCTAAAGATATGCACTAGAGCATAGAGATCTCTAACAATTTTTTTGAGAAAAAAAATGAGAAAGAAGAAGGTAATTAGCAATATTTTTGGTCCATTTGATACATACGACGTAAAAGTTTCTCATTCCAGAAGAGAGATTATAATATTAAATGGGATTGTCTTTAAGTTTGACAGGATGGAATGAAGTACCCTTTACCTCCTTCTAGAACTCCACACTTTTGGGATCTTTAAATGACAAAAGAAAGCATCAATTTATTTTGATCCCCTCTTTTTAAAAACTAGGTCTAACTCAGGAAGGAGGGATGTGGGAAAATCACTGGATTCCTTGGAGGCTTATTCATTTACCTATTTAGAAGGCTAAATTCTTATTTACAGTCTGCCTGCTGTTGCCATATAAGTTGATAAAGATGTAAATTTTGTTGGGAAGGGCAAAAAAATGCAAATGAGGGTACTTGATGAGTATCCCTTATTGAGAGCCATGGGTTCACAGAACTTTGCTCTATTGAATTTAACTTATCTCCTTTTTTGTGTTTTAAACATCACTTTTTTAAATATCACTTTTTTTATCAGCAGAAATAGATGAACTAGGCAGGACATGAACAGAATTGTCAATCCTGAGCAGATATCACCCTTGGCCTGTTATGAAAATGGGTTTCCTTGCAGAAGCACCCCCCGGGAAAATTATATGCTGGACAAAAACTGGGGCTTCCTACCTGCATAAAATAGAAGAATCAATGAACTGTGGAGATGCTCCTGGAAGAAAATCCATACTCTCAGTGTGCCAAGTGCAATTAAGTCAGATTGGTTCTTTTTGGATTTTTTGGTTGCAGATTACATAGGAAATTTAGGAAAGAAGTGGAGTCAGGCTTYTTGTAAGTCTTGCTTCCAGCTTTATACGTAACTAAGTTGTTTATGTGAGTTTGCTTTGGTTTGCTGAGACAGACGTGTCTTCTTCCAGCACAGCCTTTTCTGCTATGTTTATTGACCTGTCTTTTATATTTAAATCTTCTAATTATAATATTAYATCAGATATCTAATTAAGCACAACTGAAAACAAAATAGACAAGCCAAAGAACATTAAAATTAAGATTGTGAATATGACCAGCTGGAATAACCAGCATATATGTACAAGCAAGGCACTAATTAAAAAACAAAGCACTATTTATAAACAAATGTCTCTTTGTCCTACCTGAACATGAAATGAATTAAAACTCAAACCACTATTTTCTCATCCCTATGTGTGGTTCACTATGTTTTGATAAAATGAGGACTACTAAGCACTGTAAGTGTTTAGTGTCATTAATAGCCATACACCACCAAATATCTGTGTAAAGATAGTGGACTAAAAGCCTTTTTTTGCTTTTGTTTTCCTTCTCAGTATGTAGACAGTGTTTTCCTGGATTGCATTTTGTTGTGTCYGTCTCAAAACTCTTGTTAATTGATAAGTATTTTTAAATACAGGAACAGCATTGCTAATGTAAAGCAGCAAAGTTTAGAAAATCAGTTTTGATTTAGGCCAAGACTATGTTTGAACTGTAATGATCTCTACTTCCTTCAATATTAAATGCTATGCCATGGTATGTGAAATGGTGGGCCAAGATGCCACAAACCATGTGGTAATGATTCCTTTTTCCTTTAAGAGCTCCCCTATAATCATGTAATCACRTGTAATTCTGACACAGGTTTCTTTTGTGATTCCAGTCCTGCTCGGAATAGCTTGCTGTTCTCCTGAAAGACTTCATTTCAAGACAAATATATCTTTTCTAATGAAGTTTTTGMGCTAAGAGAGTATAATTAAGAGTATACATATTAGCTTTATTAAAAACAAAAAACAAACCCAAAAGAAAACTAAACTTATACAGTTAATAATATAAACATAGTAATAATATAAAATGATGAGGTTTTTTTTAGCAGTGASATGTTAAATCAGGAAAAGTAGGTAWATGTATTAATTCAATTAGTAGAGCTTTGACTTGCATAGTTTGAAGAAAACTGCARTTAAAAAAAAAAGCAAGTGCTGAATCTGCCCCGGTGTTCAGGTTAGTGAAATTTGATTAGGATATTTAGGAGGTGCCTTCTCCAAGTCGTGCTATACTGACTTTAGACTACCTCTCGTTAAGTGTGCGGGTAATGTAGTCTGTAGCGAACAACTCAGGAATTTTAGTTCTGCTATTTTATGTTCTRCAGGATGCAACTCCTGTAACTTTATTTTGAAAAGCATGTTTTGTCCTTTGGACCTGCAACAATGAAGACTCAGTTTGGTGGTTAATCATCTTACGGACTGTGAGGGTGGAAAAACAGCAACATTCATGATTTCTGACACGTAATATATTAAAAAGTAGGGAACTGGGGAAGAACAGAAGAAACTGGGTCCTGCAGTGAGAGAGTCCTTGTGGGACCACAATACTTGAARATATTGGAGAGAGAGTCTGAGAAAGATGATAGTCGTGTGCAGTTGGTATGGGGATGCTGCCTATTTGTCTTTGCTAACAGAATGAGCCAGCTACTCTGGCGGAAAGGGATGATTCAAAGCTACTTGGGTTATTTGAGAGGATAGGATATTTGACAGAGTTTTTCATCTGCAAGAGATGTGCTTTTCTTGATTTAAACAACTCTCTTACTGATACTTGAGAGCATGGTGTGAACGCTAATTGTTTCCTCTTGGTTAGGGAGAAACTGCAATATAACAGAAATGGTATGAATTATGCTGAGCACATGTATGTATGTGTTATATTGCATATCCAGACAGTAGTTGGTCAAACTTATATAAACTAATAGCACAAAATACCTGTATTAGATTTAAAATCAGATGTACATCTGTGTTGCATTAATAGTTCAGTTAACCTTTCATTGTTAACCTGTCATTGCCTGGGCAATGTGTTCTTTTTGMCTTTTTTTTTCTACTGCTTCTGCTGATCACATCAGTAAACAACAAAGTGCGATTTGGAAGAAAAATGTGTAAGAATATTCTACTTGTGAAATTATACCTTTTGGATATAAATCAATACTACAACTTTAGTTAGTACATTTAATAATACATGCATCTGCATGTGAGTGAGTCAAAGTAAAGTTTTTTGGATGCCTATGCTGTGAATGTTTGTCTTGGGTCTCTCGGCAGTTCAGTCAGAACTATTTTCTGAATGAGTTTTACATCCAAAAATGTAGAAATGTGCCCAAAACTGACTTGTGAAGTGATTTAGTTTCTTTGTGATTATCCTCCAACAATTGCACGTGCTTATTTTATGATCTCAGCTGTGCTACCTTAAGTTCTCCTTCAATGTCAGAAGTTTAACTGGGTCGAGTCAGGTCATGCTTATTTAGATAGCTGTGCATTAAGGAGAAGGCAGGTACTTATGCATGTGATGTTAACTCAGCGGGAGACAAACTTTATGTTTCAGGACTAATAAACATCCTGCTACGTCCTTGGAGCTGGAGGTGATTCTGCCTGGGGAAAGTGCTATCTTTTCCATAAAGGTTAATTGTGCTGCAGATCTACTGATCTACTGCAGGTCTGTGCCCTTTTTGTTGGAGTCAGGCCTGCTTAGCCCAAAGATYGGGAGGCTCGGGTTCGAGGCTCCTTGCATGAAACCCTTTGGTTTTCCTGCTGGATATGGGATAAGCCCAGCGCCTGCTCCTTGACGATGTTCCTGTGGATGAAGGATGGCTTCTTTCAGTTTGCAGGTGCAGGGAGTGCCAAGWGAGGCTTTTACAAATGCTCTCTTGGGCCTTATTGTTTAATTATATCCTATTTATTTTTACTCTTTACAAATACTCTATGCTGGAAAGGAGTCTGCTCTGCAAGAAACTCTTCTAACTTGGGCTGTTTTTAAAATCTTCTGCAAACTTACAGGCATGCTGTAAGTCAGGACATGAAGTTGCTTGAGTGATTTTACGCACAGATTCCCAGTCTGTTTTGTCACATAAATGGATTTTACCCCAAATATTTATTAAGTGGTGTTTCAGGGGAGTGAGGGAATTAAAGGTGGAAGAGGGATGGTAGATTAAAGTGAATACAAATCTGCATATAACACTGCTTTCTGACTCATAGCCCTAGCATGTCTTTCCCTTTCCATCCAATCATTTGTTTTATCCTATGCTAAGGTATTTAAACAAGCAAAGACCTCCTTAACACTGGTGTGTCCTTTTGTTCYTCATCTCTGAGATTAAATTGCACCATCTGATACATCTTTTTTTGTAATGGTTTCATAATTAAAAACATAGCTTTTGATAAAATCCTTAAACAACACTTCCTCCATTATGAAAGTACCAGAATTATATAAAGTTCGGAAAATAAATCTGGAAATGAATTTGGACTGGGAGTGGAGTCCTACTAGTATATTACTTTTATATGTGCTTACCATTAGCAAATAAAGTGGATATGAAATCATACTTAAGTGGGAGAACCTCTAAAAYTGCCACTTCTGGATTCAGGTAACTCTAGTTCAAACATTAAAAGCCTAAGCATAACTTTATTGTGTGGATTTAGCAAATTAATTTCTCGAGCCATATTTCTGTGTCTGTAAATAAAACTTCCTTAATTTACTCTTTTCATTAATTAGTCATTGTGGCAAGCTATGTATTTGAGCAAAACGGTGTTTTGTGGAGAGTGTTGCCTTGAATTAAGAAGCCTTTGGTTACGGTTCTGCCCCTTTCTCAGAAGTAAGCCAAAATAATAGAGTGGTGGATAGATATTTCAATGAGGATTAGTAGAGATTAAACTTATCCATGGGCAGTCGTGGGTAGGTTTTGGAGTTGTGCCACATCCCTCTGTGGTGGCCATGAAAGCATGAGGCTTCGCACAATGGTAGCTCATTGGTATTCGCCCCTGGAGTGTTTTACACTGGGGAATTGGCCTGAAATGGATGCGCGACATTGGACTTYTTGGTGCTGGGCTCTGTGTTGTAGCTAATATATAGTTAGATAAACAGCTGCTTGTGTCTCCCATCCAAATCTCTTTCTTAACACTCAGCGTTGAGTGTTTTGTGCTCTTCCTTTGTAAGCTATCACACTTTTTCCAGCTCAAAATGTCACTCTGGGGCCCCATGGGATTAAGTTCAGGCACATGCTAAAGAAATGTGGTTAATGCTGTTTCGTTAGSAAAGGTGCAGAAGTTTGATTCATATCCAGGAGTGTGGCTATTAGTCATATCACAAGAGGTGCTTAAGCTATTCATATTACTATACAATGCTGCAAAGAAACAAATCTTCACAAGCACTATGTCTTTAATTGAGAGGTTTTTTTGCAAAAGTGATAGGTTTCCATAGGTAATGCTTTTTCTAGGTCTAGTCCAGTTCAGGTATGCAGAAGGGCTATATTTTGTCTTCCTCGGTAGTAATAATGACTCAAATGCCATCACGTAATAAATGATCTGCAGTTTTACCAAGCCAATTCATTATAAAGAATTTTCAGCTTAGCTTCTGCAAAGTAAAGTTAAAAAAAATCCTGGCTTACTTTAGGGGAAATATTGAGTTTATTCTAGAAACGGGGATGTGGTTGAGGCTGTGCAAACTAGTAAAAAAGTGGTAATCCATGGCAGTGTTACATTTAATGTTATATAACACATACTGAGTGAGCAAACAAARTCAACAGATTTTCAGTATCATATGTCATTTGGTTTTGACAGCAGAACTGACAAAATTTGCAGTTTAGGCAACTGGTTAAAAACTGGAATTTTACATCCATTCGCCTTTGAATTTTTGCAAATAAAAGGCTGCATCCAGCTTGTTCAAATACAGATTATGTTTTGGTTTTCAGTTTGCTTGTGTTTTATTTTATTGCTCTATGTTAGTCGTCTGTGGTTGGTTGAGCACATTGTTCCAGCATAATTTTTGAAGCAAAAATAAAAGAAGACTTTCTAAAATACTGCAGACAACAGACAAGAARCATCTTCATTGATGAGTCGCAGGCAGGTTTCTGAAACACATCCTGATGTGCTGGTCAGAGTTCAGACCTGTGGCATATTGCAGTTGAGCCACATTGCCAGTTGTGTTGTGATGCAAGCACTGTCTAAATTATGGTCAGTCACAGTTCACTGCATGATCCAYGATCATTGCTGATAGCCCTCTTCATGATGAACCAAAGTGAAGGACTGGACCTCTGAGTCACCATAGTGTTACTGTGTCTTACAGCTTTTTGAATCATAGGACTACATGGAAGCTGAAACTCATAAAACCAAAAAAGTAATTCCCCAGCCCATATAAAGACAGCTTAAAAAAACTTAAAARTATGAAATTCGTAGGACAGAATGCCAGAAGACAGTGAAATAACCTATTTTATTCTTTTCTTAAAGTGTCCTGATTGTACTTAAACTGTTAGACTTGACAATACTTAAAGTTTCTCTATTCTCTTAGAGTAGTAAGTTCTTATTCAATTAAACTGGTTTCTCTCTGAAAATTCCTTTTTCTGGAAAGTGAGACAGCTACATAGGCATAAACTACATGACCAATTCAAGACTTGCATAGGCATTGCTGTCTAAATTGTGTTCTATACAACGGCTATAGCTCTGTTTATTGACATRTTCTTTTTGTCAGTTCATTTTGCAATGAAAAGATAGAGGCAGTGTATTTTTCCATGCAGGGTTTTGATATATAACATAACTTTATATGTACTATCACAGAAATACTATTGATGTAAATTGTTATGAAATCAGATCTGGATCTGTTTAGAGTTCAGGCAGAGAGGGTGGTCTACTGTATCTTGCCTTATTAAGCATATATTGACCAGAACAGATATTAGGTTTTGAGGGTTACCACAGTAGTTGGATAGATTGCATTCATAAAATGACTTTTCCGTACCATAATCTCATTTGTCTTCCCTTCTAACTATATAAAATTGGGAAAACTTATTATGATCATAACTATAATGTGGTTACACTCTGACAGTAATATCAGAGCTTGATTATAACTGACATAAAAGCAATGCTTTGAAAGAGGGAGAGAGCACATTTTGTATACTTATTCCTTTAAAAATAGTGTCGTTGTTCAGGTGGATAAGCAGCATAACTAAATACTTAATGTTAGGCAAGGCTTGAGAGGAAAATAAATTTATAAATTCAGTTCATGC
The DNA here is from genome assembly GCA_003342815.1 of Eudromia elegans. Taxonomy (NCBI): domain Eukaryota; kingdom Metazoa; phylum Chordata; class Aves; order Tinamiformes; family Tinamidae; genus Eudromia; species Eudromia elegans. Next base: position 619,065 of record PTEX01000329.1, read on the forward strand.
TATTTATATAAATAGATAATCTTTATGGCATTCTGGCCCTTCCTCAAAGCTTCTGTCTCCTCTGAAACAGAAGCAAAACTGATTGAATATTAAGAGTAATTTTAGAGTACAGCGAACTGTATTAGTCAGCTCAACCATCCCATAAAGGGTAAGAACTGTGGAGCAGAGGGAGAAGTGATAAGACACAGACCAGTAATTTATCACATGGGAAGCTGGCAGAATAGGTGACGTTTGGGTTTGTGACATAATCCCGATTGCCATAAGATCTGTACTGTGTTAGGCATCTGGATTTGAAAATAGCGTATTTGTTTTCTTTGCAAAATGTGAAGTGTACTTGGTGTGCTTTTATGGACATTTTGCATGTTTCATTTTACTGATCAAGCCTGGTTTGTCAATGGTCATTTGTACATATTCTTAGTGATATTAATCAGTTATTCAAAAAAAATGCATACAGTACAAAAATTGCTTTTGGAATTCAAGTTAGTTAAACATCAGGTTTTCTTAGTATTTCTTTAACCCAATGTGTGTCAAAAATAGGTTTTCCAAAGCTACTGTCACATCTCTAGTGTAAAATTTGACCCCTTCATTTAACATGAGTTTGCAGAAACTGGATTAGAAGTGCTTATTAAATTTTAAAATTTTATAAAATAGTCAGTTGTGCTAAAGGTAATAGTTTTCTGTGCTCTGGAGCCTCAAGAGTGGTACAAAACAAATAGAGATGAGAACATACGCATGTGGTGAATCTGCATTTTTTTCAGTTTGCAGCTTCTAGATATAAATCTTTATATATCACTAATTTTGAATTTAGAGTTTTAATGAAATATCTATGGAAAAAATCTCTTGTGTGAACATGAAACTCTGTATGTGAAGGAAAACAGAATTCCTTGTGTGCAACTGTGTTAAACACCAAGTAGGGATATTCCCTATACTTCTTTATGTCTTCTTCTCTCCCCTTTTTTTTTCCTCCTTTCTTCTTTTTCTATAAAGGCTTTAGATCTAAGCGCTTGACAGATTATTAGGTACATAACTGAGGTAAAGCATATTCAGTGCATTCTGAATATTGGTACCTGCAATTCAGTAAAAATGTATTTACTTGCACAGTAATTGCAGCTCTTTAAACACATGAAAAATACAGAGTACTTAACTCTGTATTTAGTTCTGTTTCTGTTAAATATTTTACAGGTGTGCAGTATCTACAATTTTTGCTTAGTAGAAATTGCAATTGAAACCTAGGTTTTAAACTGGGATTTATATCAAAATTTTAAAATAGAGCGACTAGTTCAAATGCCTCAGATGATTAGTATTCAACTTGAGGTACATACACACTCTTCAGAGTTGGATGCTAGCTAAGAATATTTGAGCATAAATTTGTTGGACCAATTTATATTGCAGGTCAGTGATAGAACAAGATTAGGATTCAGAACTAAAAACAACGTCAGGCAAAAAGTAAATAGTGGAATTGGACTTGAATTTAGAGCTCAGGACAGTATCAACTTCGTACAGCGTCATCGCCAAGAACGTGTCACCTCTCTGAGGAGGTAGAGCTGATGTAGGCAGTGACATAAATCAGTTGCTGTTACTCTAGAAAACAAATTCCACCAGAACAGAGTAGTAAAAATCACTCAGCCTGAACTGAGTAGGTGCTGACAGAACTGTTAGATCTTTTAGAAATTATATATGAAGCAGCTTTCTGTTATTTATGCGAGATTGCAGCCCCCTTTTTTCTTAGTACTTTGGACAAATATATTTGAGTACATTTTCTTTCTTCCTGAATATACTTTACCGTTTGGTAGGACTTCCTTGATTTTTCAATAGGTTTTTGCTTTGTTATGTATGTGCTGCCTGTTGTATTCCCTGTTGTGTCACTGTACTCCCCAGGACTGCCAGGTAGCAGCTCCCCAGCCAGCCAACTCTCAGCCTAGACCAGCATAGAAGAGTCAGCAATGCTGAATTTCATGTGGTTTCTGCCAATGACTTTATACGTTGACTGTTTCCTTTCAGAAGCCATGGCAACTTTGGCATTCTTATTATTTAATTTTGCTGGATAATGTTGGAATTATTTTGGGTCCTGATGGGATACACTCAAGAGTGCGGTGTGAAGTGGCATGCTTGTTGCTGGGCCGCTCACCTCCATCTTCAAAAGGTCCTGGAGAACAGAGGAGGTGCTAGAGAACTGGAAGAAAGCCAACATCAGTTCAGTCTTCAAAAATAACAAGAAGGAGGACCCAGGCAACCAGAGGCCAGTCAGCCTCATCTTCATCCCTGGAAAAGTGATGGTGCAGCTCATCCTGGCTGTTGTCTCCATACATGTGGGGGACAAGAAGGTGCTCAGGAGYAGCCAAATGGATTCACTAAGGGGAAATCACGCTTGACTAACCTGATMGCCTTCTATGATGGGGTGACTAGATGCATAGATGAAGGCAGACTGGTGGACTTCAGCAAAGCTTTTGACAACGTCCTTCACAGCATCCTCCTGGGAAAGCTCTGAAAGTGTGGGATAGATGAGCAGACAGTGAGGTAGATTAGGAATTGACTGGATGGCAGGGCTCAGAGGGTGGTAATCAGTGGTGCCGAGTCCGATTGGAGGCCTGTGGTTAGTGGTGTCCCCCAGTGATCAGTCCTCRGTCTGGTCTTGTTCAACTTATTCATTAACGACCTGGATGAACAGGTCGAGTCTCCCTCGGCAAGTTTGATGTTGATGATATGAAACTGGGAGGAGTAGCTGATAGCCCTGAGGGCTGCACTGCCATCCAGAAGGATGTGGACAGACTGGACGACTGAGCAGTGAGAAACCTCATGAAGTTGATCAAGGGCAAGTGCAAGGTCCTGCACCTGGGAAGAATAACCCCATGCGACAGTATAGGGTTGATCAGAAGGTTAGGTTGGGGACCAATCTTCTGGAGAGCAACTCTGCAGAGAAGGATCTGGACGTTGTGGTGGATGCCAAGTTGACCATGAGGCAGCAGTGTGCCCCTGTGGCCAGGAAGGCCAATGGGATCCTGGGGTGCCTTAAGCAAAGCGTCTCCAGCAGGGCAAGGGAGGTGATTCTGCCCTGGTGAGGCTGCACCTCGAGTACTGCGTCCAGTTCTGGGCTTCGCAATACAAGAGGGATTTGGGGCTGCTGGAGAGGGTCCAGTGCAGGGCTACAAAGATGATTAAGGGCCTGGAACATCTGCCCTATGAGCAAAGGCTGAGGGAGCTGGGCCTSTTCAGCCTGGAGAAGAGAAGACTGAGAGRGGAYCTGATYAATGTATATAAATACCTCAAGAGAGGGARTGAGGAGGATGGGGCTGGCCTCTTCTCAGTGGTGGCCAGTGATAGGGCTAGAGGAAACGGCCACAAATTGAGGCACCAAAARTTCCACAGGAACTTGAGAAAGAACTTCTTAACAGTGAGGGTGACAGAGCCCTGGMACAGGCTGCCCAGAGAGKTGGTGGAGTCTCCTTCTCTGGAGATCTTCAAACCCGCTTGGACAGAATCCCGTGCCATGTGCTCTAGGAGACCCTGCGTGTGCAGGGGGGTTGGACTAGATGACCTCTAGAGGTCCCTTCCAACCTTAAGTATTCTATGATTCTATGATCTTGTGTGTGCCGGTGGATTGGACTAGATGACCTCCAGAGGTCACTTACAACCTCAACCATTCTGTGATTCTGTGACTGGATGGCACTGCTGTTGGTCATGTGAATGATGCTCTGGCTAGATGTTTCTCTTCAACACAATTGTTGTTTGATAATCTGAGGGTCACAATTATCTTCTGGGCAAACCCTTGGTTAACAGAAGTTCTTCACATGTGATGCATCAGGGGTATGTTATCTGCATTTGATTTATTTGCTGTGTAGTTTTAGTAGGAAAGATACTAGGCACCTTTAGTCTGAGAGCTTTTAACTCTCAGACTATTTTTTAATGAGTTGTTGTTAAAGATAGTTCAGTTACCTCAGACTGGAGTAGGTTTAGACTTGTCTCTGTGGCGAGAAAGAACAGCGTACACACGTATTTTATATAGGACAGTCTGTGTAGGGTAGCAATTGTTTATAAAATTTTCTATAGGTGTTCCAGGGAGAGTCAGCTTAAGAACTATAGGGTTTCTCTCAATGCCACTGTCCTTGTTACCCCCTTTTAACATTTAATATTTTGAAATTTGAGTTATAGTGCATTAGTGATTTTGAAGTTTTTGTGTATGTTTAAATTGCACTGTGTTTTCTCAGTGCAAGACTTAAAAGGGTTTGGGACGAGTTCTGGATTTTAATGCATTGAGGCTCTTCCAGTGTTTTGACACAACTGATTTGATTAAAGCAAACTGCAATTAAACTATACTTCTGGGTAACAGCTGCCAAAAAAAAAAGAGTGTACAGTGAAGTCCATTTACAGAGGGCTGTTGAAGCAATAAATCTGTGAAAAGAGTAACGTGTTTAATTTCAGTAAATGTACTCTTAAAGGATTTTTTAAAAGAAGAATCTATTAAGGAATATGTATGATATTGAAACAAGCTGGTTGGGCATTTCTTAGGAGAAATCTGATTTTTATCACCATATCTAGCTAGTAAGAAGATTCTGTACGTCTTACAATGCAGGGGAAAGGAATAGTATCCAAAACTAATCAATAAAACTACTACAACTTAGAAAAACAAAGAGAAAATGGTATCTTTGTAATAGTAAAAAAAGTATGTTAGCAAGAAATGATACAGATTGGAGGACTGGAAGAAAGCCAATGTCACCTCGGTCTTCAAAAAAGCAAGAAGGAGGAGCCCGGCAACTACAGGCTGATGAACTTGACCTCCATCCCTGGAAAGGTGAGGGTGCAGCTCATCCTGGCTGCTGTCTCCATACTTGTAGGGGACRAGAAGGTGCTCAGGAGCAGCCAACATGGATTCACCAAGGGCAAATCATGCTTGACTAACCTAATAGCCTTCTATGACGGTGTGACTGGCTGGATAGCTGAGGGCAGTGTGGTGGATATCATCTATCTGGACTTCAGTAAAGCTTCTTACACCGTCCTTCACAGCATCCTCCTGGGAAAGCTCCAGAAGAGTGGATTGGATGGGTGGACAGTGAGGTGGATTAGGAATTGACTGGATGGCAGGGCTCAGAGGGTGGTAATCAGTGGTGCCGAGTCCGATTGGAGGCCTGTGGTTAGTGGTGTCCCCCAGTGATCAGTCCTCGGTCTGGTCTTGTTCAACTTATTCATTAACGACCTGGATGAACAGGTCGAGTCTCCCTCGGCAAGTTTGATGTTGATGATATGAAACTGGGAGGAGTAGCTGATAGCCCTGAGGGCTGCACTGCCATCCAGAAGGATGTGGACAGACTGGACGACTGAGCAGTGAGAGACCTCATGAAGTTGATCAAGGGCAAGTGGAAGTTCCTGAACCTGGGCAAGAATTACCCTAGACACGCCTACAGGCTGGGGACCGACCTTCTGGAGAGCAGCTCTGCAGAAAGGGACCTGGGCGTGATGGTGGATGCCAAGTTGACCATGAGGCAGCAATTTTCCCTTGTGGCCAGGAAGGCCAATGGCATCCTGGGGTTCGTTAAGAAGAGCATTTCCAGCAGGTCAAGGGAGGTGATTCTGCCCCTCTACTCAGCCCTGGTGAGGCTGCACCTTGAGTACTGTGYGCAGTTCTGGGCTCTCCAGTGTAAGAGGGATGTGGAGCTGCTGGAGAGAGTCCAGCATCTGGAGTTCCAGGCCTGGAACATCTGCCCTATGAGCAAAGGCTGAGGGAGCTGGGCCTATTCAGCMTGGAGAAGAGAAGACTGAGAGGGGACCTGATCAATGTCTTTAAGTACCTCAAGGGAAGGAGCGAGGAGGATGGGGCCGGCCTCTTCTCAGTGGTGGCCAGTGATAGAACTAGAGGAAATGACCAAAAATTGAGGCACCAAAAGTTCCACAGGAACTTGAGTAAGAACTTCTTAACAGTGAGGGTGACAGAGCCCTGGCACAGGCTGCCCAGAGAGGTTGTGGAGTCTCCTTCTCTGGAGATCTTCAAAACCTATTTGGACAGAATCCTGTGCCATATGCTCTAGGAGACCCTGCGTGTGCAGGGAGGTTGGACTAGATGACCTCTAGAGGTCCCTTCCAACCTTAAGTATTCTATGATTCTATTCTATGATTCTATGATACAGATCATGATATTTATCATGATCTTATCCTTTTCCTCTGGTTCTTTACTTTCTCACCTCTTTTAAACTCTACCATGTGAAATAGGCTGCCTCTCAAAGCAAGGTGTACTTTTGGTTGGGCTTGACAGAGTGTTGCACTCTGGAAAGAGTGTTTCATTCTTGGGAGAGGAAGCTGGCAGGGCAAGAGACAGAATGCCAACAAAATTTGGCCTGTATTTCAGAGTTGATTGTTTATATGAAAATAGACAGAAGACTGTTTTAGATGAAATGGAACATAATAGTTTTGATGGTTACATTTTTTCCAAGGTAAATAATTCTTTTACTGGAAAAATTGTAGCCAGTCCTAAGTCATGAAGGACTAGTTCGGATTCTTCATGTACACAGGAGAAGGAACCGAAAGCAACAGCTTTGGAGCTGACTGTGTTTGAGTGGTAATTTTAGAGTTGGAAGCACAGCAGAGGTGAACAAGTGGTAGAGATGGCTGCTAGTGTGACGTACTACATTCACTTTGGGRCTGTTCCTGAAAGTTGAGTTAGGGAATTGCTGTTTAACTTCTCAAGCATCATAACTTATGGAGATGTTAAGGCTGACTGCCTGCAGATTTTATTTCATGTAAACTCTAGTAGGGAAATCCTGCTGCCTATTTAAGTAGTTTTGGTGCTTGTGGAACATTGGAAGGACTCAGATCATGGACTGCATTTATGTTCAGCAGTATACTGGACAGTAGTGTTCCTTCTCTCTAGCAATCATGAGTATACAACAGTATATTTGATCTGGTCCCCAGGTTCATCAGTCTCCCTACACAGAGGAAGAGGAGACAATAAGAGGAGGGATGCCAGTCTAGTCCTTTAGAGTAGTACTGAGGTATTTCCTCTTATATCGAAAGGTAGCCATGTATTATCTCTTCCACTAAGGGGAGATATTCAGATCTCAATTTTAATTGTGGACTAGGAGTATGAATAAGTGGAAGATGAGATGCTTCTTGCATGTAACTTATGTGTAATTCAAGCTGATACAAAGAGAGTATGGTATACTGTAAAGAAGACAGAATTCCTTTAGGCTGAATAATAGCCTAAACATATTCTGCCTTTCATTGGCATTCAGATGGAAATGCCAGTGTTATTTATTCCATACATTTTTTGTGCTGAATATTCAGAATTGCTAATAGAGAAGTAGCTTCATCCTTTGGATAAAACATCAGTTTGCCTGTTTCTTCATCGTGTTTCTTTTTGTGCTTGTATGACCTGATTGCTTGTTTTTGTTTCATATATTTTCCTCTATCATCCCATAATTCCTATCCTTGCCCTAGGGGAAGTTTCATTTCCCACTCTTCCATCCTCTTTCCTCAAAAGAATAGAATCCAAGTATTTTTTGGTATTGACATATTAGAGTGACATAGTAGAGTTTTAACATTAACTCTCACTTTTTTGTATATGTGTGTGTCATAGCCCATATTAGCATTTCATTCTTCAGCATACTCATGCAGTAGATGTTTTCTTCATGTTTGGAAGACTTTAGCACAGATTTTTAAAGAAAGAAATGACACAGAAGTAATGAAATATTGAATAGAATCTGATGAGAATTTACTCAATGTAGATAGGCTAACTTGGTGCAATTGTTGTTACATTTTTTTTCTTTAGACCAAAGAAACTGGTTAGTTCTAGTGTATCTAAATTTCAGCAAAATACATAAATTGGTGCAAAGATGCAAGAGAGAGAAGATTCAGACAAATGATTCCATAAGTAACCATTCTTTATGTTTTCATTTCTGATGTTAACTTGTTATCTCACAATATAGTTATGAAGTCTGTTAGCATAATTTGCTTACTGTACAAAACATTATATCCAGCATCAGTTTGATATAAAAAAAGACTGTAAATATATACAGGTTGCAAATAGAAGTTGTTTCCAATGGCTGCAGAAGAAAAAAAATTACAAAACAAATTTCCAGTTGGAGTAGTGGAAGGAAAGCAGCAATTACATTAAAATTGCTTTAATTAACAAGTGAGAGTAATGAAAAATGTTACAAAGAAATCCAGATTTATAAAGTATCTGTATTGCACAGTAATAATAATATATTCTTTTTTTTAAAGTCTTGGATTTATAGAGGTCTAGACTTGATCTGTGGATTTAACACATTTAAAATATGAAGGCGATTTTTATTCTCTTTGGCAGACTGTTTCTCATCTTTTAATAGTTTTTCAGTGCTATAGAGTTCTGAATGTATAGTGAGAATAATGAAATGCAAGCAGTAGAGAAGATTTCAGTGAAGGTAGAATTCACCTTGATCTCCTTGATTTTATATAGAGAAAATTGGATTTGATTTAGCAAGTTGTGTTTAATTGAATCTGTTTTAAATTTACAAGTGAAAGTAGATAGCAAACCTGCATGAGAGTAATATGTAATTCTGTGTGCTTTCTTTCCTAGCATCAAAGGATCACTTACAGTTTTGAGAAAGCAATACAAAATCTCAGAATCCATTGTGTGAGGTGTTCCCTCTGCCAGAACTTCATTCCAGGCATGCAATTTGTTCATTGTAACAGCTACGTTTATTATATAGAAAYTGGGACAAAACGGCTGCTCTGCTCTGGGAATTGGCTCTTGGCCCTCAGGAGTAGCAGTAGATGTGTGTGCAGCCACATGCACCTCCAAGAGCTCTGCCCTCAGCTCTGAGTCCCTGCAGTCTCCCCATGGTCTGGTTCACTGCTCGTTTTTATTCTCCATGCTCTTCCTTACCCTCTTTGGCCTTGTGTCATAACTGAAGAACAGCGTTTAACCTGAAGACAGTTGGACTCTTGCTCTATTTTCCTTTGGGGCCACTGGAGGCAGCTGCTGTCTGAGGGCATCCTGCGGCATCAGCCTTGAGAGGGAGAATGGGAAAAAACAAAGGCCCTTGTGGATTTAGGGAGCTCTTGCACCTTTAAGGCTGTGGTATTGAAATTGTGCAGATTCCTTGCAGCTTCAGGATTCATTTTCCCACCTGTGACATGAGCTTTTCCCAAAGTGCCCTAAAAAGATGCTAGCTTTTGAGCCATTGTGTTGTAGGACTGGGTTCTGTGCACTGTAAACTTTGTAGTCCAATGATACCTGTTGGAAGCTTATTGGAAACTAGGCAAAAATTCTAAGTTGAATGCAATGAATGCAATAAACAGAACAGAAATATTTTGGCAGATGCCTTTTGTGCAAATATAAAATACGTTGCAAATATATCAAATTATCCAAAAGCTTAGCATAGTCATACTCTGTAAATGGCCAGTGGGTAAGCAAATCCATGTAGAATTCTGTTTCTCTTTCTGATCAGGATTGATTAAAAGCGCGTTCTTCAGTTAAAAGGTTTGCTTTCTCTTTTTAAAGGTCTGTATTCTAACCTCAGATTTTGAAGCATCAGAGGAAGAGAAATATAAACTTTCCATTGTGCAGATTATCACCATTTTGAAACAATCKCATGAGCAGGTTATTGCAAAGCTGTGGGATTCCCATGGAGAATGGCCAGCTACCGTGTTCCAAGTTCAGGCTCAGATGTCTCTTCTTATTGCAACTACTGTGTTATTTTAAAATAACCACTAAAATATACTATGGTTATTTTACTAAATACCACTAAGTCTTTTGACCAGCTAGGTTGCAGCTGATTGAGGATGAAATAACTAAGACTTAAAAGCTGAAAGGATTGTTGGAACCTTATAAACAGTGAGTTTGGTGCATGTGTATTAAACAGTGTGTTCCTAGTGAGGACACTTACCCAGTGTGCCATTTCTTTTGCATCTCTTCAGTGACATGGTTCAATAGGTRGTTCAAAAGGATCACATTGTACAGCCAGATGAAAAGTTTTTCTCTCTAGGACTGACACTAAACGCTTTCTCATCATCTGCGAATAACGTGATGCATTTTCTTCTTACTAAAAAAACTATTTTACCTTAAATACAGAGGGGAAAATGTTAATGTAGCATTCTTGTTGCGAAGTTAAAAATCGTAAAAAAATCAGCGTGAGCAAAGGTTAATGTTGCTGTTGGAATTTTATTTTGGCAGTACTGCTGTATTTAGTATCCTGAAATATTTTTCTGTTTTAAGTTATAGCTTAACTGCATATGTAATAAAATATACATAGGTTTCTAAAATAGCTGATTTGCTTTGGGACTTTAATTTATAAGCATAATTCAGAAAGTATACRCAAAATTTAAAGTAGGATTAGTAGATTCCCAAAGCGTTTTCATGGAAGAAGAATCGGATTTGGGAAATTYTTTCTGCCTATATCTTGTTGCAATTCACCACATATAATCTGGTATGTCTTAAAACAGTATTATTGAACATTCCCTGTAATCTTCAGAGTGTGCAGCTGTTCTGAATTGATGCAAATCAAGTAATAATTCATGAGTTTCCAATCTGRTTTTGTAAAAATGAAATTAGTAAATATTATTAGGATATTAAAAAAAAATAGTCTAAGTGCCTTCTGAACTGTATGTTTCTGTTAGTAACAGTGCCTCCATACACTCTTGATAAAATTAGAGGTAATTTTGATGGGTTAGAATATACCTTGAGTATCTGTTGTCCTGCAGTGGTTGAATGATCAGGAAATCGGATGTGGCACAGAGGCAAGATAGCACTGRTGAGCTGGTTGGGGGGTTTCTTGTGCCTCACATCACCTGCAAGAAGTATGGATGGGCCAGTTGCCCATGAGAGGAAAGGGCAAAAACCTTTCTGCTGCAGAGACAGAGAAGCAAAGCATGGCTGAAGGGAGGCATAGGAGATGGCGGGATGGAGTTTCCATTTAGACAGGGMAGGCAGGTTGATGAGGGGAGGCATTTGTGGGGTGTGGAGGAAAGCACAGACACATGCAAAGAGATTTCAGAGAGCAAGACGCAAATGATTCTTCAGTTATCACTTAATCAGCTAAATATCGCTTGAAGTTAAATAAGATCTTGTCTGTCATCTGAGGCTCTTAATTGACCCTTTCACACTTTTTAACCATAATTTTTACTGATGGTGTTTATTTCTGGAGAACTTATTCCCCATGGGTTAAAAAAAAACCCTTTCACTTTTGTATCTAATCAGCTCTTTTCATGCTTTAAGTACGTAATTGAATCCTGACTGCAGGGCAAATAAAACTTCTAAAAGTACTTTTTATTTGTAATCTTGAAAATGAACGAGAACAAGGCTAGGAGTTTTTTAATTTTACTCCAGCTAAACCTGTGCATACTGGCACTGGTAAAGCTACTGGTACTGTTTCTGAGCTGCAGTTTACTGGAGGCAGGAGAGTACGAGCTATGTGACTGCGTTGTCGTATTCTTGCTATAATCTGCTCTTATGCACTGTCGATAAGAGGATAACACACGTGATGGACCTTTGGGTGTTTTTGCCCCAGTCCAGCTGTTCATTTAATACCGATGTTGCTGTGTATTTTGATATTGTCAGTTGGCAATGCTGTCAGTGGTACAGATGACCAGCCTGCCTGTCAGAACAGGGTGAGGACCACTTTGCTGTAGGAAATATTTTCTTGCCAGTTTGTCAAAATTATGAAAAAATCTGAAGGTGAAATTCTGAAAAATGAGATGCAAGTTACGTTTTGGTTTTTTTTTCAGGGATTTCCCTGTAAAAATCTCTTAAGAAATGGAAATATTTCAAAYGGCTCCAAATAATTAAAGTTTGAATGCTAAAATGTATTTTAAATATATAAGGCAAGACTAACACTTGAAATATAGTAATATCTTTTGATATATCTCAGATAAACATCTCAAAATAATTTATTGCTCTTACACAGCRTTATTAAAACTTTTACTGCAGAGGTAGTCCATTTTACTGGGGAGCTAGAGGCCTACTCTTAAGAAGATGGTGATTTGTGTAGAATATTGGCAATTTAGGCAGCACTTGTACTAAATACAGAAGTAATTTCCAATAATGTATTTATAGAGGGAGACTTAGGTCTAAAAAAAGGAAATATTTTATTTCTGGCTAGGAAACATGAAATTTGGAATCTGGAGGAAATGCCAAACATCTTAGGGTTTGGCTGGCAGTGAATTAATGGGGAAATAGAAGYTTGAGGGGGAGCAACCACAGACTCCCTCTGGGCAGACCTGGCTTGTATAGTCTCTTTATCCACTGGGCTCCTTTACTTCATTTTCTTTTCGACAAACTGGATTCCATTGGATTTGTGTCCTTTCTGTGAGCAATTCACACTTYACTCTCCACTTTCGGCCTGAGAGAGTCTTTCTCAGCCGAGTAAGATGACGTGAGTGATCACACCCCTTTAAATGTGCCATAATGTGCTCTTCCATATTTTGTATGCTCCTATTCCACTATTTCCTTCATGTCAAATAGAAATGAAGAAATTCCTTTGCATATGCAACATCAGCTTGTTTTGATAAAACTAACCATCACATTAAACATTTTTGGAAGGAGAGTCCTATAAAGAATGATTCTCCTAAAGATCCAGGGTAATGTTTAAGTTAGACTCCTTTACTTCCAATCTGCTTTATGAGAGTTTAAAAAGCCACGGAAAAAAATATTTTTCCAGATCTTAAATTTTGGGGCCAATACCCGAAAGCATGCTTTTAACTCAGTGGTCTGTGCATAGCAGTCTAAATGCTATTCCTATGTCAGGGCAATAAGGTATGGAATTGCGCTTACATTCATGCTTCCTTAGGGCAAAATCCTATCCGTAAAAAAAAGCCCAGAGTGGGTTGGATTGAGTTTTGTAATGGCAACTGAAAGACAGTTAGAAGAGATAATACTTCTTTGGCATGTCCCAACTCTGATACTTTACAGAAAAATAGAGAGAGCAGGTAGAAAGTGCAAACTTCTGGGAAAAACTACAATGTGTATACTGTGCAAAATCAGGAAATATAGTTAATTGAAGACAGAAGTTACTGGTTCTTATGAAATGTTTCTTCTGCAATGAGGGCGTTTAAAGAAAGAAGGTTTTAGTGTGTTTGAATAACAAGATCGGGTTCACCTTTCTCTGTGTTGTTCACACAATTTGAAGAGCTGTTTGAGATTACCTAGTTGCRTTCTTTCCTAGGAGAATAAATCTGAAATATAGGGACATTTTACAAAGACTAGAAAAAGCCTTAGTTTACCAAACTATACTTTAGAACTAGTAAAATAAAAATTATCTTTTAGATAGACTAGAAATAAAAATTATCTTTTTACACTGGGCTTTGAAGAGAGCTCTTTATCTTTATCCAGTTGATAGTGTTCTGGTGCTGAGGGGTTTGATGTTCATATTAAACTTTAAGCGGGTTTTGTAGTTTTGTACATCTAATGTGAATGATTTTTTATCCATGATAGTATTGCTGCTTGTCTTAGGCAATGTGATAAGGTTGTGAAGAAGTGCAGCTAGTCTGCAAGCTGAAAAAATGACAGGAAAAACTGCACTGTGTTCCTCTGCACTATCCTTCTCATAAGAACCTGGAAATGAGACCATAGGGAGAATTTTGTGGTAAAATGGCAATTTTATGTCTATTTATCACTGCTTGAGAAACCTGTAGAATGGTTCTAGAGACAAAAGAGTAGACAGCAAGCAAGAAGGATGGAAGACAGTAAGTTATTTTCAGTTGAGAATTAGGAAATTGTGAATCTGCTACTTGTTTTGGGGGAAGACACCATTATTAGATACATCTGTGTACATACAAGCATGCAGCTGATAGTAATAACTTGCAGGAGACGGAAGAATGTGTAGTTCTCTGTAGCTTTGTCTATAAATGCATTGTCAGTATGAGCAGTATGATGGGCTTTTCTTCTACTGCTTTTCTTGTTTCGTAGATTTAYTTTTTTTCTCTTTTATAACAAATTATTTAGTGATTGGGGCATTTTAGCTTGATGTATAAAGTCACAGCATTGGAAAGTACTGCTGGGCTAGCTTCTAACACTGAATTGTAGACTGCTGGTGCTTTCCCTTTAGAGCTGGTAAAATGCACTGCTGTCAAAAAAAAAATGCTCTGGCATTTATTTGAAATGTGTGGTATGTCTGCATTTATTATTATATTTTAATATAGTGTTTTCGCTCTGAGGAAAACAAACCAGCATATTATGAGAATGCTATTTCATCTTGCGTATCTGACATCTTCTTTTTGATACAGCATTATCTTTGCCCTCTCTCTACACTGGGTTATTTAATCARGAATCCATTATATCTCTGGATGTCACATCTGCTTATGCACATTCTTTTTTATGTTATCCTGTTTCCTCTTCTCTTCTCAATGATAGACCAAATATATATATATTTTTGATTTCTTATCCATTCCTRCTCTTGTAGAAGTAATATATAGTGATTTTATATGTGTAACACACTACTTTTCTTCTGTTCCTTTACTTCCTCATTTGTGTCAKTTTGTGTGAGGTGTTATGTTCAAAATCTGCAGATACAAAATATCAAAACCTTGTATCTAATCCAAACAAAAAATATGAGAATGCTGTTCATTCCCAGTTAYATTTTGATATCTTTTGTTTAAAATACAACTAGAATGTTTAGGGGTTTTTTTCATTTTTTTTTCTCTGATATATGATATTTTTAGCTAGTCCAAGAAAAAAAACCCATGTATTTCAAAACAAATCTAACAGTTTCTCTTATAATTATTGACATGTTTCAGATCTCMTCTCTTTTTATTTTAGATAAAGCAGAAAGTTAGCGAGCATTCAGGGCCCATGTTTCTGCTTGTTTTTTTAACATTACTTGCTTTAAGAAAGTTAAAAAACGCACTACAATAAGATATAAGTGAATGATGTAGAAAGACATTATTGATAAGGCCAAGGGTCTGCTTTAARAAGAAATAGATGTGCTGCATGTATGTCTGTTTCAGAGCGTACATAGCTCAGTGCCATATARTGCTGTGCGTGCTCGTTAGATGAAGCCCATCCTGCACCTAAGCCCTCAGTTAACTGTATATGAGTAGGAAAGAGGCAGGAGCCTCTATTAAGATCACCGCCACTCAGGAGGTCTGYGGAAGTCTTGGGCTTCATCTGGGCTTCATCTTCCCTACTGTGAGCGTGCGCTACCTTGACATGTTATTTTATTCCATACAAGATACTTGGAAAAGCAAGAATACCTTYTTGCAGAAGAAAAGAGGGCATGTCCATAGCTGTTGTAGCTTTTCAGTTGAAATGGGTKAGAGCTGGATCATTTCTTCYAAACTTATTTACAAGTTATTCAGATTTATTCCAGATTCACAATGTTTTTTACCCTTTAAATCTTCAGCTTATTGTGCATTCAATGGCACGAAACTTGACTCTGGCCTATATTTGGCCCTAGCTCACAATAACTGTGATGCTCGGATGCTTAGCTTTTCTTTTCTCTTCTGCTTTTGTTTCAGGTTTATGGTAGACCCCTTTGACCACTTTGTGAAAAATCAGGATCATCACTGGCAATGATAGAGATTTATCTTCCCTTTTCTACCCCTAAAATGGATCAAGAGATGGACAATTCTTTATGTTGTTCACTTTTTTTAACAGCAGTGGTGCTTTTTCCAAAAGCAGTTAAAGTGATCACAAGAATTACTTGGATATCCAGACTTCTCTGAAATTTAGCCATTTGAATATATGTAGCTGATGTTAACACTCTTCAATAACCTCCATATCATTTTTCAACTCTTTAACCTCTGCCTTAGGAGACTGGRAATCATTTTCAGAGTTGTCTACCAGTAGATTAATGTTGAGTTTAAAAAAGCAACAAATAGCCAATATAATACAARTCAGTGTCCCAGCACAATTTCCAGCAGAGTGTTTGCAACCTGAGTAATAGCAGGTGAAACTGTATTTTCACTTCWCTCAGCAAAGAGAGTGAAGATGGAACAAATATGGCAAATGCGCTGTGTGTCTTTATTCAAGATGTACTAAGTCATTTTTTTTGTAGGTGGACAGGGAAAATCTGCAGCCACCTGGTGTGCTGCTGATCCTGTTCTGTTTCCAGRGCTAAATAATGATTCATAGGCTAAAAAACAATTTTTAAAAAAGTTCATGACTGAGTGAAATGTAGCACAATTGCACAAGAAGTACAATGCTAATGATGAACCTACAAGGGCAGTTAGCATTTTGCATGTATATAGCTGATTGAAAAAAATAAATATATCTTATATTTTTATATATATTTGATATATAAATGCATGCTTATACATTTATTTAATGTAATCATGGGGAAAGATGTGTTTTCTTATTTTTTTTTTAAAGGTAATGCCTATGAATAATGCCTCTGGAGATCTGAAACAAGTCATATTTTGCACAGATTTTTTTCCTGAATATATAGCCAGAAGTTGTCAGGAACCTCAATGTAATAGTGGAATCCACACAACTTCAGCAGAGAGATAGTTCTTTTCTATCTCTATCTATTTATACTACATGCAAACACAGAGAATAGCTCTTTGCTATATCAGATATGCCTTGTTGTTACCTGTTCAATATTAATATATCTTGAGATATTAATATATCTTAAGGTTTAAGGAATAAAAGTTAACTATCAGTCTTCCTGATGACATTTTGTAAGAAAAAAGACATTARTGATTCTGGTAGAAACTTCTATGTGTTGACAGTTTAACATTTTGAATTGATCTCAAGTTATATGATATTTATATAAATAATTTTAGCCTTATTGTAACCATGGCCACACTTTTGTAATATTAGGTATACATCTAGTTTTTTATGTATATATATGCATAAAAATATTGACAGAAAAAAAAAAAGCCAACCAACTATATAGATGTAACACAGTATTTCTTTGTTCTGTTTGTTACTGGAAATGACTGACTATTGCTGACTATTAAAATGTGTAAAAGGAGTGTCAGTTGAAATCTTTTGCAACTTCATTCTCTTCAGAGTGTACTCTTAATCACAAAATTATTCCCTATATTTCATTAAATATAGCTGTCAAAAAAAATAGTGACAATACATGAAGTTTTTAAACTAGTGTATAGACTTCTTTGTACATGCTGTACGTATTTAAATGACCCACGGGTCTCCCAAAGCAATTTTTTAACATTGCAGGTCTTTTACTGTGCATCTGCTACTGGCATGTTGCCACCCACCCACACAGATTTAGTTGAAATAAATTAAATTTATTCTAGTTCAGTCAAATACGAAGGTTTATAGAATGTCGAAGGTAGTCATTTTGTTAGTAAAGTTACTAAAACAAAAGGTTTTCTTAGAAGTTTTTTCCTTCTGTAGGATTATGTGCACATTTGTGTAGCTTCTTAAGTTCTTATATGTTCCTTTTGTTTTCCTTTGCAGATGGGGTTTATACAGATTAATGAGGACTTCATATTTATTGAGCCACTCAATCGCACTTTGGCTGTGACAGGTCATGCACACAGGGTGTACAGACGAAAAAGGTCCGTAGAGGAGAAAATTGCTGAAAAGCCAGCTTCTCAGAATCAGTACTGTGGTGTTGTTACAGGTAATATACAAATCTCGCTGAACAGATTTAATATAGCTGATGTATTTGTAAGGGATATAGATAGTTGGAGGTGGTATTCCAAGACTGGACAGCTCCCTTTCTGGCAAGTTAAGCAACACTGAAGAATAACTGCTGCTCCTTAAATGAGCCAGTCTCTTTAAAGGCAGAAAATTTGGGGCCTTTTTTTTTCAACTGTAACCTAACAATTACAACCTCCTTCTTGTCCCTTTTTAKTGTCCTAGTACTTTGCTGATTTATTTACTGCATGAAGTAGTTGTACTTAATTTTCAGATTGCAGACATTCTCACAGTTTATCCGAGTTTCATCTGGTAATACATCTCAAAGCTGTAGTTGCTTTCAACTAGGAGTGACACTATGAATGTAAATGGTCCTTATAAAAGTGTTCTTATTTTGTGATTGACACCTAGAAGAAATGTGAGAAATAATCCAAAAGCATCTTCCTCAATGATGAGTTGCAAAATCGATAAAAATAGAAGAGTTTCAGAAAAAAAATAGGCACTAGGTTTATTAGATTATTAATTATAGGTTTATTAGATTATTAATGTTCAACAGAGGAGGAGAAAGACTTTTGTGAAAGATGGCAGTCTGTTTTTCACATTTCATTAGCCGCTTCTCTTCCTCCAGTGGAAAGACATCTAAGTGTCTTGCTGTCAGTTTAAGCTGAGGGTGTTTTTAATGCTGTTGCAGAAAAAAAAATGTGTTTTCTCCAGGAGCTAAAAAAGTTGGTTTTTTTTTTTTTCCACATTTAATCAGGATTTTTGTACATCTCCTAGGATATTGGAAGAGAGATACTGGTAAACTCAAAGGAAGGAGCAGAGGAGAGTTAACAGGGTGGGTAGGCAGCATGATTATATGGCATTTGCAGAAAGGGAGAASGGTCAAGTGTATTTAAATTAGTGCGGAAGGGGTAAAGAGGACTACAACTGCAGTCTTCCAGTGCATAAAGGGGTTGTAGAGAGACTTTTTGGAGAGACTTACCTGTATAGGATGAAAGGCAGCAGCTGTAACTTGCCTCCTGGGAAATTTGAGTTGGGCATAAGGGAAAAAAAATCATAGTAAGAGTGATCAAGCACCAGAACAGGCTGCCTACAGAGTCTCTATCCATAGAAACTTTTAGAACGTGGCTGGACASAGACCTGCTCTTGCTTTGATGTTAGCCCTGGTTTGAGCGGGAGGCTGCCTTGGATGACCTCCAGGGGTCCCTTCCAGCCTAAATTACAATTTGGTTCTGTGATTCTTTATGAACTGTTGCACTTCTCTGACACATTTATATGGTCACAGACTAAGTGTAACTTCKTTTATTTCCAATTCTGGAAGTATTGGTTTTGTGTGATTTTTATTTATTTATTTATTTTTAAAATTAGCCTTTAATTCAGGAGTTGAAATTGCAAGGTGATTCACAGGTGAACTATCAGGGAAAGACTCTTTATGTAATTTACTTAGTCCCTTTTAGTACTTATAACTTCCTCCAGCAGGCTCAGTATTTCTCTTCTAGACATTGCATTCCATGGCTGCTGCTTATTTAAAGAAGTTTTCTGGAGCAGCAAAAGTCATTCACCTACAGTAAAGCTGCTTACTCTTCCCCAATTAGTGATGATAAATTGTCTAGAGCACACATACCTGCATGTGTTTTGGGGGTGAAAGAAAGAGAGAAAATGAAATGTGCATATATGGGTAAGGAAAAGAGAGGCACCTGATAAATATGATATGTATGAAAATGATTAAAGATTCAAACTCTTGTATAAAGACATAATTTCCTGTCGTATTCATTACATGTCACCCTTTCTCTTGTTCTCTTTGATGGAGTAGTCAGCTTACTCTGTTCTAATAATCTTATGCCCGAGGCTCTGACTTGGTGCAAATAGCCTGTCAACAGAGATTCAATCATTTGTTTGAAATAAGTTTCATTATCATTGCTGCCAGCTTGGAATTTCGAAGTAACTGAAGCTATGTATGACTGGATAGCATCTGCTGGCAAAACTGCATTGCCAGGAGACAGTATATATCTGTGATCCCTAACTTATGTTGTTGTGCTTCCTCGCTTTACCCTGGCAGGTTATTTTACTTAATGGGGCTGGAATGTATTAGTTAAGAGTTTTATATATACTTGATGTGACAAGTGCTGAGCTAATATCAGCAAAACCTTCATGATACGGGCACGACCTTAAAGATGGGTAGAAACATTAAAAAAGTTTTTTTAGCAGTAACTGAGACTTCTAAGTCAAATTCCAAACAGAGTCAATTAATTAAGCAGCTATAAAGCAGGTTGAGCATGGTGCTCTCAAATATTGTCAAATTTTGCACTGCTTTTTTTTGGTAGAGTTGTGGCCGTGTGACACTGCGAAATTACTGTCCTGGCACTTCTCAGCAATGTGGACCTGTCTTACAATGRGACCTCTTTCTTCTATAGTACTCTTGTGTGTCAGAATAGGCATTTGGGGGCAGGTATTTATGCTGCTGGTTCTCAGCCAAATTGATGTCAAAGCCTGGCTGCATATCAAGCAAATGAAGCAAATGTGTGTTGCCAGTGATGAATTATAATTGTTAGAAGGAATGAATGTCTGTGCTGTAGGTGCTGAAGGATCACTTTTGGAACTAATAGCTTTGCATGCAGAAATAGAAGAGATGATCAAAGAAGGTATTGTTTGATGTCCATGGCTGTTGTGGGCTGGATTGAAGAATGCTGCAGAGCCAAGCTCATTTGGGGAGAACAAAGAACCTGTTTTCTGTTTGGTTTTTTTTTTTTTTTTTTTCCCTGTCTTTTCCTTGTAATGGGCTATGGGGGGAACACACTGAGGGAAACAGATGCTTAGATGCTTTCTTCATATATAGGAGTAATGTGTGTGAGAGATAGATTTAGATATGTGAGCCAGTTACACATACATAGCCGGCACATGGCCCATGAAACCTTCCAAAGAAACCACTTCACACGTCAGGTGGAGAGAAAACACCTGAGAGTTTCTTGTTAGAACAAAGGACCAGATTGCAAAACTGAACTGTCTTCCACTGCCTTACGTGAGGGCCTGGCGATGGGCTGGGCTGATCCGCACTTTCAACCAGCCCCATGGAAGTACACAGGGTACCTGGTGATTCCTCTGCGTGTGGGCTGGTGGGTAGAAGATCATGTCCAGAGTGCAGTAGATCTGGATTTCTGAGGGACCTGTCCACTGTGCTGTGTTTTCCTTGTGGCTAGGGTATCTGTGTTTTTCATTCCCTGTGGAAATAAAACATTGATGATGTGCTGGATGATGTGTTCACTGGGAGTACAGGGCAGTTAAGCATTCCGGTGTCCTGAAGTGTTAGTCTCTTTGTAGTGTTGATTCATAGATTTGAGGTAGCCTGCTTTATAGTAGCTGAATTTTCAGCTCTCTTAAGGGGCAATTTTGTAGCTCTTGTCTTATCTTTTGTTAGTCTGCTATTATTTTCTCTTTTCTTTCCTTTTCTATGTTAAAAGTACTTGTATATTACCACTTTTGGGACAGGTATAATTAGGTACTTCAGTTAGAGGGAGTGGGTATTTGGACTGAGATACAATCAGCATGCTGAGGAGTCCTTGTAGCAATTACTCTCAAGTGGTCTGCTGAAAAAATGTCATAGAGTAAAGCACAAAGGTCTTTATCAKTACTTATTTTAAGCAAGAGCATTTCTAGTCTTCATTTCTGTCACAAGTAGTGGGTCTGAGTAATATATTGATAAGATTTGCCTGTGTTTTTTGAAAAAAACCCTTAAGAGTCATATGTATGACAGCTAGAGGTGTGTTTTTTGCAGGCATTATTGTTTCGTGTGCCTGTACCTTTAATAGTGAGCAATTCTTTGTAATTTTACCTATTTATGAAATGTAATGTTACATGTGTTTTGGCCTAACACCTGTTATGTAACAGTAATCTTGTCACTGACTCAAATGCCAGTGGTGTCAAAATTACTCTTCCCATTTATTTAAAGGTCTTAGGGAAGAGCTGCATTTTTCTGATAAATGAGCTTGCACGTGATGGGGAATCCTGCCAGCAATTTGGAATAGGTTGGCTGGCCAAGAACAAACTGTCCTCCGGCTTGTTAGCTCGGGAGAGGTCTCAGGCAAATGATGTGCCCAGCTGGTCTGCAGAGCACTGCAGACTTCTCATCCCCCGCAATCCTGAAGACTGGTTTTGAGCCTGCGGTGATTTTAATGCTTAGCACAATGCTGTGTTTTATTGTGCACTGCTTACTGTCAGTTGTGGGCAAAATAGCACAGTTAGTTAGAGCTTTGAGAGAAGTATGCTAGCAGACTTTTTTTTTTTTTTTTTTTTCTGAACAGTCATGCTACTATTAAATTAAAAGTTTCTAACCAATAGCTGCTGTTTGCAACAAAGGAGCAAACAATGAATAGACTGAGTTGCTGGAAAATTCACTGGAATCAATCACTCCTCCTCAGGGGATGGGGGTTGACCAGATGGCTCATGAGAGATCTTTCCTAACCAAAATGGGTTTACTATTTAAACTTAGAGCTGTAGCCTCCTCTTTCAGCATTAAATGCTTGTATGGTAAGTCATAGTTGTATAGCTCGTAGGGTGTGTTTTTGGCGCAAATCTGGACACTGAAGTTTCCTAAAAGATGATTCTCAGAAGAGTGACAAAAATACACATCATGTTTTAGAAAGTTTAGTTTGTTTTAGGGAAAGCAAGAGATTGAAAGATCAGAACAAGAATCAGTATTTCATGTTACATAGCTTAGGCGTTTGTCAGTTATTTATATTCTAAGCTGACAGGCACCACATATTTTATTTTATTTTATTTATGCAAGTTATATGCTTTTTTACTAAAATTGTATGCTTATTGATGTTTATAAAACTTACACTGTTTCTAACTTTACTGGAATCAGGCAGCCTTTCTAAGGCATAGTGGGCTGGACTAAATCATCTTTTATTATCTTTTCACAAACTACATTAACAGGATAGTTTTTTAAAAGCAGGAATACTTTGTATTTCTTACTTAAAATGATAGACCATATTAAATAAGAGATCCATTCTTCTACTGATATCTTTTAAAGTTAATTTGTATCAGTTTGATGATTTTTAAGATATATTTCTAGCACTTTCCTGAGAAGTGACTGTTATGTTTTAAAGAATATTGCATTATAAAGTGGAGTGCAGGAACTCTCCTGTTAGAGATGGGACTGATTAATTGCAAGACACTTCCTTCAAATTTATGAGTGTTTAAATCTTTCCAGAGCATGTGTTTGTAATTGCCATCCTGAGCATCAGTGTTGCTGAAAATGGAGAGCTGAATATTGTGCTGAGGAAGCTGAAAAAAATTCAGTTGTTTCAGTGACTCTGACAAGRTAGTCACCTAAATTTTAGGTCCTCTGACAGAGTTAAGTTATTGCAAGAGTAGATATGGCACTTAGGAACACAGAAAGCAGGCATGATGTTGAAGAGTTTACATTTGGACTCAGTCATCTTAAAGGTCTTTTCCAACCATAATGATTTTATGATTCTATAAGAGCGATTTTTGTTTT
The DNA here is from genome assembly GCA_003342815.1 of Eudromia elegans. Lineage (NCBI taxonomy): Eukaryota > Metazoa > Chordata > Aves > Tinamiformes > Tinamidae > Eudromia > Eudromia elegans. Next base: position 642,068 of record PTEX01000329.1, read on the forward strand.
ATGTAATTATTTTTTAAAAAAATTAAATTATTTTGTATAGCATTATTAMCTTTTGCATAAAAAGATATCAGATTACTTTCTCACTCAAAATATTTCTGTATAGTAAATTAATTTTTCTTTTCCTGTATTTTCTGAAGTGGTAATRGAATCTTGTCACATTTTTGGAGAGGAAGCTCTCTCATACAGTAAGTGTAGCAAAGTTTTGATTTGGAGCTTTCTGTATGTTTAGAAACTTGTAACTGGGGTTTGATTTTGTTTGGCATCTTTTAGCTGTATATAATGCAAGCACCACTGACATTGAAATCCTGATGGTAAAACATATCTTTTTTTCTCCACAAACTTGTATGCTACATGTAGTTCTTTATATCATTCATCTGAAATGGTCTGATCTTTCCTCTGTACAAATCAGTTAATTATTCCATGTATTCTCTAGATGCTGAAATTGTGCTGAATMCAAAATCATTTTATTTTGTGATAGAAGGCAACCATCACACTGATGTATTTTTCTGTGTTTTCTTAAGATGGGCAGATAGTATTTCTGCAGTCTCAATGAGACTATTTTTGTGTCAAACCTAATATTAATTCAGTCKTCTCCCTCAAGCCAAACAGGAGGCGTTGCTCATTTTTGAAAATGCTAAGTGAAAAGATGTGAATAATCTGATGGGCTGTATTTAAGAAGATGAATAAGATTCCTGCTTCACTAGTATAAACTAACATTTATGCATAGTCTAGGCTTTCCATTTGAACCTGATTGCATTGGCAATGTGAAATAAGTACGTTTGTGAATATGTGAATAAGTAAGTATGTTTATGGTTATTACATCTGTGTAATCAGTTATGTCATTTTCATGGAAAAGAAATCCTAAAAGTACCAGAGCAAGCTTGTGTCCAGCTGATATTGTGCAGGGTGTGTCCATCAAGCAATTTTTTGTGTGTGTGTTACAGATAAAAGAAAATCCAAGAATCAAAAAATATCAGAAAGTGGAAGAGGAAAAAGATACTCTTACAAATTACCTCAAGAGTACAATATAGAAACTGTTGTGGTCGCAGATCCAGCTATGGTTTCGTATCATGGAACAGAAGCTGCCAGACGATTTATTCTAACTATCTTAAACATGGTAGGAAATTTAAAAYTCATTTTGGCAATGATGCATACACAGTGGACTGATTTCCTAGCTTTTAATTATTTTGACTGAGCTTCTCTAAGGCCACGGGTTAATATCAGCAGGCTATCAAGGTTTAGCCTATGCATTTTGAAGCACAAAAACGCTGTGATACTGCAGACTTGTCCATGTCATTTGGTTTAGTATCTTCRATAATAAAGCAGGAAAGTGGGAGATATGGAAGGTAATATTTAGAAACCTTTCATAAACCAGTTTTGCTGTTATTTGAAAAATATKAGATGAATTGGTAGGATCCATAATTGTTTTGAAGAGGTGACAGTGTCAAGCAAAAGATGTGTGATCGTCATAAGGCCAAAGGAGAAAAGGGTGGTGTATTCAGAAGATTACATGCACTCCCAACTGTAAATGGGTCAGTGGTACACTATTATGGTGCATACAGTAGTATAAAGTAGCACTGTGATGCCTAAGGAAAAGTGATTCACCGGGGAAGAAGCATACGATGAAAAATAAATGAAAGCTTCTGCATGTCATGATTCTGCATTTAACAGTGCAAGAATTTGCATGTGAACAGTGTTACATGCCTGTATAAGTGCTGAGGAAAATAAGACTACAGTTTATAAAGTGGTCATGGTTCATTAGAGTCCTTTTGTATTCCCAGACTAAATACTACTTAAGCTCTATTATTTTTCTTCAGAAGACCAGCACAATATAATAGCCTTCAGGGGGTTATATGTTCGTTTCAAATAATACAAAAATAAAACAGTCATGATAAAATATCATAAAGTTGTGAGGTCCTTTGGATTGTGAATTTTGATATTATTAGTATAGAACGCTGTACTGTATGCAATACAAGCCCCTATTGAAATTTGGTTTTTTTATCTTAGGTATTTAACCTTTTCCAGCACAAGAGCCTYGGACTGCAGGTGAATCTTCGAGTGACTAAGCTTGTCCTGCTTCATGAGACACCAGTAAGAACCTACTACCTTATCCTTAGCCTGTAGAGGGCAATGCCACTTTGCTCCCTACCCAAGAAGGCATGCAATACTCCATCACTTCCAAGGCTGGCACTTTTTCTTAGTTAGCTTCTTTGAGTATTATTTATTTATTTACAACAATAAATAAATCCCCAGTAGAGGCTAAAATTTTCCTAGTCTACTTGCTGCACATACTGATTGTTCTGTGCCTGCAACCGAAAGACAGTTAAAAAATAAGAGAGAGATAAAAAGAGATAAAAAGCAATGATCTGTTTCTCCATGCAAATTTGCTAGATCTTCTTAAAAAAATCAAAGAAGCAAAAGCCCACTTATATTCTGCTTTAGGATTTCTTTTAACTGTGATAGAGAGTTAATATGTTTCTTTGTCAACCAGTCATTAGATAAACAGTGCTGTGACATTGCACTATTCTTCCATTGCAAATATTTTAGGCATCATTTCAAATTCTGTACTTTTTGCTTTCTGAAGGCATACGAGTCCAGCAGATAACKTGAATGACATTTTGTAGGGATGTATAATTTGCGTATAGTATTTCAGCACACTATAATCTTCATTTCTTATTGTTTCTACAAAATATTGTTGGAATCCTTAAACATTTTAGTTGGCTACTGGGGAAAAAGGTTTGTCCATGTTTCTAATACAAGTATTTTAAAATATTGCACTTCTTTTACTGAATAAGAAAATACTTTTTTTTTTTAAATGTCCTCTCAGAAAGTCTCTTTCATATTCAAGTATTGGATCTTCACTTTTTTTTTTTCCCCCCCCTAAGGGTAGTAGAAGAAACAGCATATTTAAGGAGCATATGTAAGAACTTAAGTGAACAGATCCACTGCATGCATCTGAACACAGTGTATTTTCTAGAAAAATCAATTGATTTTTATTTCCAGGCAGATATGTATATTGGACATCATGGGGAAAAAATGCTGGAAAGCTTTTGCAAATGGCAACATGAAGAGTTTGGCAAGAAGAATGATATACACTTAGAAATGTCAACCAGCTGGGGAGAAGACATGTCTTCAGTTGATGCAGCTATACTTATCACAAGGTACAGTACTGAAGGATGGACATTAAAAAATAGTTAATGAGAAAGACAAAATTATAGAATGAGAATACGTCCTCAAGTGTATTATGATGTAATGGGCAACTAATACAGTTTGGGTTTCGTTTGGCAATGAGTAAGCGTGTAACCAGATTTTACTAGAATTCTAGGATTGAAGTTAATCTGAAACCTTTCTGRAGAGGGAAGTGTTAAGCAAAAGAAGGTGGTAAAGAGAATCAAACATTCAGAAATCATAAATTCTAGATGGTGAATGTGTGAAGTGGTCATCCTTTGTTTCTTCTGCTGCTCTATAGCCTTAGGTTACATGGCTCTTTGCATGTATGTTCGTTTAATAAAAGACAGCACACATACATAGATACTTTTAATTCAAAAGCCAAAAGGATGTTTAGACTATTCACAACTTGTTTGGCCTGACATTAGGCACATCACAACACACTTTTTGTTGTCCATAAAATAAATGGTACCACTTTCCTTTTCATAAGAAAGATGGTCCTTGAGATCTTAGCTAGCAAGTGCTAGCTGTTTGTCTCAAAACTAAGATTTTGCTGCCCGAAATGTTTTGTCGTATGCTCAAGCAGTGTAATGATGCATACGGCATTATCTACAACCATAGCAGTTTGATCCTACAGTTGCAGTTCSTTGCAGCACTAAGTATGAAGCCATGCATACATTCAGAAGGAAGTAAGCGTCCAGCTCACCTCTTCCTTCCAAGCAGATACTGTCATGATTTGCACTCAAAGTGGTGGCACAGGGAAAGGCATGTGGATGTTCAGTCAGCAACAAACCGATTACCCATATATATGTGAGAGAAAGGGACAGAACTGCAGTCTAGGTTGGACCTTAGTCCTATTTTGAAGGAGAGTTTGGAGGAGCCTTCCAACCAAAATTTCTGTGATTCCGTAATTTCACACACCGTTGTACTCTGCCGTGTTAGTTGGTCATGCGGAATCCTCTAACCACGTGTAATATGCAAAATTACATTACAGCCTTGTAACACTTATTTGAGAGCAACCTCACGCGGAGTTGTATATGTTTTGTAGTTAAAATCAGTTTTCATTCTAAATACTGCAATATTTATGATGTGCTTCAGTATTCTAAAGTAGAAAAATGCTTCCCTAAACTTCTCTGCTGCTTCTTTGGGAAAGTAAAAAGATAATAAACTCTGAAARTTTAAGCTGCATTCCCCTATTTTCCAGATCTTTGCCATAATATGGTAATTCTGAGAAAATCATACTGGAAGACATGCTGAAGTCCATACTCTGTGCTTACAGCTTTTTTGCTACTTCCACTGTTTAATCCCTTTCCTTTCCTTAGAAATGCCCATCACTTTCTCTTCTTAACTTACACTCTCCTCCTGTATTTATTGTGTTCTCTCTGTTATGAGAAATGTTGGTTCTGTGAGGGGGCAAATCACCTCTATTATACATTTACATATTAGCTCAGCAGTAATCCTTCACTCAAGTTCCTCTGAAGTATAGTGGTAGGTAAAATTTATTATAATAACAAATTAATGCTTCCGTTAGCAAATCATCAGGAAACTTCCTTGGTATGACAGAGTGCAAGGAGTTTATCATTTTAAATCCTGGATGTGATTTGAACAGCATTAAGTGTGTTTGTAAGGGAAGGCTCTAGATGGAGGAGATGTGATCAATAGGAAAAAGTGAGTAGGAGGCAAAAGACATGAAGAATCACTGAGTAACATGACACCAGGCTGATGAGCAAAATTAAAAGAGTAGAGCATGTTGTATCTAGTTTTAATATGTGAATATCTAAGAACAAATGAGCAACTATGGTGTGTTTCATTTTTTTTTTTTTTTTATTAAGTATGGGTTGCTGATTGACTTCTCACTTAACCTGTGGTTCCCAAATCTGTGAAGCAATATCTACATTTTTGAGAGTGGCTCGGAAGAGTCCTAAATCTTTCAGATTTGCATCTCAGAATGCCAGGAAAGTGAGATGTGAGATTTATCTTGTCATAGTTTCACAAGCCTAGYCTTTCTCTCACATGTAATCTCCAACTCTGGTGTCTCAGTTTAAAGGGCATATTAGGAAAAGGATTATGTTCTAGTTTGATGTTGTAGGCAGCACTTCTTTGACTCGTGAGGTTATGAGATATGGTGAGATAGCGGGTAACACTTCTTTCCTCTGATTTTCCCTCTTTTGCCAGCAGCTGCTTTTAGCAGCCTCTGAATCCAGTCACAGAGCTTCTGAATTTCAGGTAGCATTTCTAAGTAGTAAAAAAGCTTTCCGATTTGGGAAAACCTTATTATACTTTTTGATATGCTTTTCTGTTGTACTTTCTGATTAATACTGCTATTATTATTAAAGTAAGTATACTGCTCAGTTTCAAGGACACTGAAATAAAAGACAGGGAAGCGAGGCTAGAGGTCATACAGCAAGTCTGTGTTGAAATCAGAAATTAAAGATCTGTTCTTCTGACTTTTTTTCCAGTGGTATTATTCTCTGGACTATACTGTCTCCCATCTCAGAGCTGGTTTAGCTGCTAATAAATCATACCAGTGTGGTTTGCTGACTGTGGGAATGTTTTGCTAATCCAGGCACCCTCTGCACATCATCAGGTTTATGGTATAGCTAACCCCATGTGTGGCTACACTTGTGTGTTTTGTTAATTCAGATAGTCTTGCTGTGTTTTACAAACACAGAGCAGGCTCCCTTGTCAAAACTTACAAACAGCCTTGGACAGCAGACCTGCTTTATGGAGAGAAATAGTTTTGTTTARACAGATGAACACCAACTGCTTGATATTTTTAAAGCAAAAATGTAAAGTTTTGATTATCCAGTGTGTTCTGTGGCGGGTCTCCTAAAACTTAGCTGACCCCCTCCTTTTGGGTGGCATGATAATAGAGCAACAAGAGTGCGTTGGAAGGGCTGTACTGTGCTTTCTCATGCCAAAATAGTTAAAAACAAGGTATTAAGTGTCACTCTTCTGAGCTCCTTTTAATGGCTAACTATAAGGAACAAGATGTGCATGCAATAGAACTGTTATTCAACAGTCAAAGAGCTGACGTAGTTTTTAATGAAAAAGGGTATTTTTCAGGACTTATTTTTGTATTTGATATATAAAGCTGAGAGCACCACCCCCTTCCTCAAAGTTTTTACTTTCTGTGATGCCAAAAAGGGCAGTAATGTTACCCGGGACCCATTTGAAAATTTGGCTTTACTTTGGTCCTACTTCAAGCAGTAAGGTTTTAGTTTAATTTTCCTTTGTATTATTCCAGTGAAAGGATGATAAGTTTAAAATGTGAAGTCATAAACTAAATGGAATATGAAAAGAAAAAGTTCGTRTAGTGTGTTTAGAAAGGAGAATGTGAAAACCAAGACAGAAATCTGGTCTAAACATGGACCAAATACATTGGGAAGTATTTTCCTCTRTAGAAAAGTAAACTTTGATATATCGACAGTGCCTCTTTGCTTTTTAAGTTATAAAATGCAGCTGCACAGAAGTAAGYCCCAGTTTTTGTGATTACTGGGAAGATACTTCTAGTTGCTATATAGGAAGATGTGTGCAAAGATTGTCTGGTCTGAGCAGTATAACAGAAAGTAAGGCAGAAAAGGCCAATAGTCATTACTCTGTTCATATAAATGAGGTCTTACATGACCCCTGTTGCAGTGAAGATAATCAAGCCTTCTAAGTATTAGAAAAAAAGCATATGAGAGTGATGCAGGACCTAACTTCACTTAAAAATAATGAATCATGTCTAGATGCTTCTCCAGTCCATAGGAACTGTGTCACTGATTTTTAAAAAAGCATATAAATATACCCATCAAAAATTTTCAGTTGAATTCACCTTTTCTGAACTACCTTTTCATATGTCTTTGCGATGGAAAGATCTCTTGTCTTAATATTCAGCTGATTGTGAATATGCAGTATTGCTGGATAAATCAGATTGTTCRTGCTTGTCTGCAGTATGTGTACTTTCTTTCAACGCAAATTGAGGCACCAAAAGTTCCACAGGAACTTGAGAWAGAATTTCTTAACAGTGAGGGTGACAGAGCACTGGAACAGGCTGCCCAGAGAGGTGGTGGAGTCTCCTTCTCTGGAGATCTTCMAAACCCGCCTGGACACCACCCTGTACCACATGCTCTAGGGGACCCTGCGTGTGCAGGGGGGTTGGACTAGATGACCTCTACAGGTCCCTTCCAACCGTAGCCATTCTGTGATTCTATGATTCTCTGCAGACTACATGTAGTGAAACAATGTCATGAGGAATTTTCGCTCTTGATTGATTCTAGCAGTAGAAAATGGTGTAAACATAACTTAGATTGTCTAAATGTTATTTCATTTTTCAAACAGAATTCTCTGCAAAGCTAGAGCAAGATTTTATTAAACCTTGCTTTTATCTTCTAATGCACTAGAGGATTACCTGTCCTTACAGATATATAACGTTGAGTTCAGACTCAGTTGTGACTTTGCTTTCTAATACCYTTATGATAATGATTTGCACCAAAAATTCCACAAGTTCAAGAAAGTGGGAAGTGTAAAGCTGGGAAAGCTGTGAATCGCACCTGCACAGATGCTAGCAGTCTCCCCAAAAGGTTACTGGGTCTGTCTATCCAGCATTAWTAAAACAAAAAGGGATAGAAAAATCCTAATTAAACTGCTGCTGCTAACTCTGAGCTTCCACTGAAATGCAAAACTCRGAAAAAAATGAGTTCTTGTGAGTAAGCACAGTGAGAAAGGAAAAGAGTCTTAATCCCGTGTCTGTAGTTTTGTCATSAGTCATTGTAATTTCAGTGCTGCCAACCCTCCCACAGTTTTACTATATTTACTGCTATTCCTTATACCACCAGAAGCAGATATCAAGATATCAAGAGAGTTCATGTGAACCTYGGCTGTTCTTACTTCTGTGTATTTCGTACTAGGATTGTAGGTACAGAAAAAAAAGCATGTAAATATGCAAAAAAGAAGGAAAAGAAAGGCTTAAAAAATCTCATTTGTTTGTCAGTTTTAAGRATTCTATAATTTTATCTTGTCTATTTAAAAAAATCTCACCAGTTTTACTTAATTCTCAGGCTTTTGTCTTCTGTCTTTCACAATGTCCAAGAAGTTGACAGTATTTGTAATACAGCATGTGAGAAAACTCTGCATGACTTTACCTGTCCTTGTCAGCTTGATCTGTAGACCAAGGCTACATATGTTCAGGCTACATATGTTCCGCTCAGTAATGTCTTTCACTCTTACTGCTGTAATTCATGCTGGTATATTCCATTACAGGCGCCTCAGCATGACTGTAAAACTCCTTTTCGTTTTCTAAACTGACCTCCTAACATTAAATATAGCCAGCTATGTTATTTTTATATTTGATAGTATTATGGATAAGAAATGTGGACAATCTAAATATAAAAATGAAAACTAAGGACAGATAACTTGTTTTCTGATGTTAATTGCTGCTGTGGTTAATTAGAGATATGACTCAGTTCTTGATTCTGAAAGTATTTATGTCATTTCAGCTTTCAACGATGAATCTCTTTATACCCTTTGCAGCTATGAGCCATGTGGAAAAAAAAAAAAAAAAAGATTTGTCTTTATTACTGTTTGCATCCTGGTGCTTTTAATTTCASTTACAACTGTTAAAAAGTTGTGCTTTCCTGTTTTCTTTAAGACTACTAACACCAAGTCTAGATTCTGTAAGATTCCATTCAAAACTGCCTTCCTTGGCTTTCTAGTTTACATTCCTTTTTCTGTTTTGAGATCTACTACTACCATACTCGTTTCACTTACTGCTCTTTTGCACTGCTGTTTTWTAAAATGTGCTGATACACGACCTTTAGGAAAAAAAAATTCATATAGTAATCATTTTTAAATTTAGTTCAACTTTAAGAAGCCAAAATCTTCTGTCAACTGCTTAAAATATTTAATTATACTATTGCCCTATTTTTCTGAGACCGACAGTACATTTGAGCCTTATACTAAAATTAAACAGTTTCTGAAATAGGGATTGTTTTAAGATTATTTGTGTATTTGAATTTTCAGCCTTACAGTGTTTAATTTATCTCCTGGTTGGAAACTTTCAAAATGGATTTCCATGTCATATGTATTTTTTAGAATTACATCAATTGGTTAGCATGTTTCATGGATCTAGTTTATATTTTGAACTTTCTTCAGAACATTCTGTAATGTGAAAAGACATGAGCGTTTCCAGTGCTGTTATTTTTTCACTCAGTACAATCCAAATGATCCATTTTTTATTATAGCGAGAATTTGCCAAGGTTGGCCACTGCTCTATTTAAAACACAATTTGTGAAAATTTCTCACAGAAAATAAATAAATGTGACTTCTTCTTTATTCTTCTTTATTATCTCCTCTACTACTATCTATATCTTCTGTTGTATATGCCACCTACATAATGTGATACTGTATATCTGGAAACTGCATAGTTAATCTTTGTTTTATCCTGAAGATACTCTGTAGTGCTACAGTTAATTGTTAAAAGAAATCGCTATCTTCATATAATTTTTTAAAACAGTGAAATAGTAGTTACCAATTTTTGTTTAGAATTCTTTTCKACTGTTAGTCAGTTCATTCAAGTAAAGAAATATGTCGTAAATCTCATTAAAACTCCTCTTTTCTCTCACTTGCGTAAGGCCCCTTTTTCCTTCTGTGTACGTGCTAAATAACCATTAAGAGTAACTTAATTTTAACTACAGCTTCTAGCTTTAAATGTCAGCTTTAGAATTATTTATTTGTGCCACAAAATCTTCCATATAAGAATGCTAATATAATGCGAAATAATAGGATAAAGCTCTATTATTGCTAAGAAAAGGGAGGAAAAGAGCAAAGGTAAATAAGGTTAGTGGCTGGACTTCCTTTACGGTAGTGTGCTCTACTGATCCACTTGTACAAGCTAATACTTTGGAAATTCTAATATCCTCTATTCTTTTGCATAGTTTCAGCATGCCAGTTGAATCCAATGAATAATAGACTGTGAACTGATGTGGTTTGTATCCATAAAGCGCATTTAATAGTAATTTAATTTAATTTAATAGTAGTGACGGGGTGGACATAGGCATGAGTATATAGATGTATTCATATGTGTATACATGGATTTGTATATATGTATGTATATGCATGCGCACACACTGGAGGCATAATATGATATATTTAAGTTATTTGTAGCATTTAGAGAACAATTTCTGCGCAAGTCGTTTCCAGGTCTAACTTGACCTGTAAATCGTTACCAAGTAGCWTAGTCTGAAATGTGTGTAATACATCTTCATAGTTGGAAATTATTGAAGGTATTAAGTTGTTTTCAAAGTAAATAAGGAACTGAGCCTACGGCATTTCCCTCTTGCACCGACTCTGGGATGCATGGGTTTTACAAAAGCAGAAACCTCTTGGACAGTAGTGACTTTAAAATGTCAGATGGCTGTCTCTTAAATCTGAATGCATGCTATCTCTTTTTGACTTGTAACGCTGGTTGGTATTTATGGATTTATGGTAGTTGTGCGTGTGTACATGGGAGACCAGCCTGTGTCCTTGGATTGTCTCTACGCATGTTCTCTTGCTTCACCACAAGTACCATAATTCTAATTGTTCTGTCATGTTGCTTGACAATACAATAAGTCCCTTGTGTGACAGAGCACAAAACAAAGACTTTAGTTACAACTCAATGCGTTAATACATTTCATTGCAGGTCTGAAAAAAAATAAAATAACTTCCTTCTGCGTCTGATTATAGTTTCTTGTTCACTCCTTTTGGGTCTACCGCTAAGACTCATCTAAGTGGATTCACAGCATTTCTTTATCATTTTTTTCTGAGGATTAGTTTCTAGTGTTGTTGTTCTGCTTTTCTGCTTGGTAATTGTCTGGCAGTGGGACTGCAGAATCAAAAGCGCTAACGCCATGTCTCTGGCTGTGTGGCCTTTTACAAGTGTCAAAAATTTGCCAGCCTCTGGAGATTGCTTCTGGGCCTAAGTCACTGTGTGGGAATAGTCTGTGGGAAACAAACAGAAAACAAAAGGCTCTTGGAGTAGTTGCGTTTGCAGAAATGGTAAGCATGGCAGACTGCTTAAACACCAGTTTGTGCAGATGCAGGCAAACATTTAGTTACCTAATGTTAACACCTATGTGAGAATTTTTTGACAGATAATTAGCTATGATTATTCAGTACTGTTCCATACAAAAGACAAAATTTGTGAGGAAAAAGTGAGATGCAATCCTAATTCATAATGCTTAGCTGACTTCTAAGCTCAATGTTTCCTCTGCAGCTGTAATTACCTGATTGAATCTTATCTCTGCTTTAATAGGTTAAAAAAAACTTAATAAAGGGTTTACTGACTACGCTATCCTTAGTTTACAGGCTTTGGAGTATTCTAGATAGAAAAATCAAGGAGCTTTACTCATGGAAGAATATATGATAAGTAAATCAACACTGGAACCGGAAAATCCATATATAGAGTAATTCTTTGTAGGGCATTTCAGATTACTAGTAATTTTGCACACATCTGTACACACATACCTATACATATGTATCTAGATGGATCCCACAGGTGGAATAGAAAGATGTGGTATCTCTGACCTGTATGCCAGCTTAAAAATAGAGAGCCTTATTCTTGATACAAAAAAAGAGCAAGAGCTTCTTTGCTTGAGTGTAGCTCTGAGTAAAATTCGGGTGAATAGTATTTTCCTTAGATGTAGTGCATTTTTTTTTCATTCTATGCTTATCAGCAGCCTTTTGTTTTAAAGTAAAATAATAACATAAGTTTTAAAATCAGCATTTCATTAAAAGATGTTTTTCCTGTATTCTTTTGATAACTTTCTCATTAGTCTCTGWAGCCTGGTTAAATAGATATGGATCATAAGCAGATGTTCAGCATAGGGATAAAATGTTTATTCTGATTGAGTAGTTAAATCATCTTATTTATAGAGCTATGACTGGACTGAAAATGGGCCTTTGACAAATAAGCTGGTTTATAAATTTTCTGCTACGATAGGGTGGATGCGATAGCAAAAATGCACATATTTGTACCATGTTTCCTTCTAGTATTTTTTTGCTATTTTTCTTATAAGGATAAAAACTGTCTGTAATCTATTTAGAGCAAAGATTGTCAATGCTGTTTTTGAATCTGATGTTAAGCATTGCAGATGCTTTTGTTTCAAATGAGAGAAGACTAACTTCTGCAAAGTTCTGAGAACTGAATGTAGATTTAACATTTGAAGAGAATGGAGTGGGGAAAAGGAGGAGTTACATACAATGCAACTTAAATATATGGTATATTTTTTGTCATCTGACTGCTCGTAAACCTTTTCTTGAAGTTAAACTAATGTTAAAGTGTTCTGAGTAATCCTGGCCTTTGCTTTCCCATGGTCTTTGTGGAGATAATGGAGTTCTGTAGTTATTCATTGAGCCATAGAAAATATTTCATAATAGGTCACAGAGTCATTACCAATATGATCATTTGGCTTGCTTAACATTTTTCTTTTTCGCTTTCTCAATTCTAGGAAGGATTTCTGTGTGCATAAAGACGAACCATGTGATACAGTTGGTGAGTAAATCTTTTGTAAGAGAATATTTGTACAGACAGCTTCGTAAAATGACTGTTAGCGATATATGAAGCTGAAGGAATGCAACAGCATCTGTGTTGATTGATTTTATCTAGCTAAAATGCAAAAGATGTCGAAAATCTACCACTGCTTTGTTATATTCATATACGCTGCTAACAAAATAGTGTTTGGGAGTGAAATGTTTCTATCTCATTCTTTTAGCAAACTCTTTAAACCTTTATTCTTTTAAATCTCACCAAAACTTTAATACTAATCAGTGTTAACACTCAATGTTAAACAAAGATCACAAGCTAAATGAGGATGATCATTGCGTATTTAGTATGCAGTAGATTTGTCTTTCGGCCTATGGTTTTGTTAAAAAATCCTAAGATAATATAATACAATGGAGTAATACAGATTTTATTAACTACATAACTTTTCAGACCCATCAGGATGTGAACTGTTATGAAAGGCACTTCTGGCAGCTACAGCTCAGTGACTGCTAGTTGCACAGAGTTTATCTATGAGTTGTCATTAATTTAGTTCACGCCCTTGGGAGGACGTCTTTTCACTATAAGGAGAGGTAGAATTACCCTGTTAAGCATGAAGGATTCAAGCTTATTTCTGATCTGAATTGATAAAACTTTTATTCATTCAATGTCATGGCATGACTTTGTATTCAAATTTAATATGACTGATGGCAACTTGTAACAGAGACGGTTTTCAGAAACTAAATAGTTTTCATCAAGATTAGGACATCAACTGTGGATTGCTTAACTATTGTAGTCCATAGTCAGAGATTCTTTTTCCTTTTTTTTCTTTTTTTCCTTTTGACCTGGTTTGTATCAGTAGCAAAGATTTGAAAATGATTTTGATATAAACTATATTACCTTACCTTTTTGCTAGTCCCCTTAACTGCTTCATCATCTCAAGACTATATGAGCATTGCTGAGGAGGATATCAAAACAGAGTCTTTCTAAGTGAAGAACATTTCTGAGTAGAATGCTTCTCACAGAAGTTAGTGAGCCAAAATGAAGAGCAATTTTCTACTAATCGTTTCCTTGGTCTTAGGTGAATTTTGTATACATGTTTACTTGTTCAGGTACCTTTTCTTTTTGCTTTGTGATGGGAAAAATCTCATAAAGTATTTTTATCTGAAAGGGGAAGTGATCTGAGAAGAAAAGCTTGTGACAATCTGATGCAGTGTTTGAGTTGGAGATCAGAACAAGCAATACATGTAAGTCAGGATATATCCATGTAGATCTTAGAGTGGGATATAATAAATTGTTGCATAAAGGGTGAAGATTATCTGGATTTTGAAGTCTCTCCAAGCAATGATTCTTATGAATGACTCAAAAAGGTCAGAGCCGTCAAGATGTTGGATCAGGATTTAATAATAGGTTTCTTAGAATAGGCTGGTATCTTGATTTCACAGATTAAGTGAATGAATTCAAAGGATTTTTCTTGAAAATTGGTTTTTTCCTTAGTTGAACCTTGGCGATAACAGGATAACTATTCACTGCCAGATTTGTCTCTGGAGTGTTAAGAGAGGTAAGATGATGAACTAACTGAAGTATCGCATTCTGTGATGAGGAAATTTAGATGAAACATGAGACTAAGGCAGTATGTTGATTATAAGTATGCAAAAGACTATAGGTTTGTAGAGTTAATACGTTGATGAGCAGACTGTTTGGATAATTTTGGATTTTTGTGGGATGACTTCAACAATGGACAGTACTTGGTTAGTGTTTTCTTAAGGACTTAAAGATACTTTCAAGTATCTTTGTGTAGTTTTCCTCATGAAACTTGAATTGTGGGGCAAAATCCAACATATTTTGTTTCCTGTTGTTACAATAAATATTATATGAATAAAATTTTTAGTTTTCCATAGAATTAGGTGAAAATACTGTTCTGAAATACTGTCTTTCCCATAAATTTATTGTATCATTCTTTTTTCTTCGGCATTCAGTTGTGTGGGCCTGTGCTCATTTTTGAGAGGTTAATCTCTATGAAACATATGTCAGGCATCATTCATGAGGAAATTAAGGAGGAATGTTCAAAAACTATGGAGAACTTTGTGCCTTTTTGTTAGAATATTTAAATCATTGTACTAGAAAGCATGTATTACCTCAGTATTTTTAGGAGTACAGCTTTAGACATAAAGACATGAGRGTATCTCAGGGAGCTGGGCTGGCTGTTTCAGCTTGGCATCTTTTATTTTTGTGATTGTTGTCATTAGGTTCTGAAAATCCCAAATTTGATTTTTAAGCTTAGATTATATCATATCTAAAAGTTYGTTAAAAGGTAAAGAGGAGTAGTTTGATTTTGCTGTAGATATTCATACAACACGTTATTAGGCAAATAGAGGCAGTGCATTCCAAGAATGTTTAAGATATTGTAAATTACAAAATTAGCAAATTTTGAAAAATGAAAAATCATAATGCAGTATTAACTGAACAATTCCCAGCTGTCCGAAGCTTGCAACAAAAACAACAAAAAAAAGATTCACCACAATGCAGACCTTTGTTTACCGTGAAGAGGAGAATAATAAGGCAATTCTCTGAAATGTTAGTGCAACTGACCATGTGTGTTGGGTAGTCAAGGTGTTCTTTGTAGCATGTGAGCATGTGGCACAATCCAAAAGTGAAAGTCACAAGAAAGAAACAAACATTACAAGATGGGTTTCGTTATTAGAAAGGATAGTCATGTTGGATCATAGTTCTTCTTGGTGATAGATACCACACAGACGATTACTCGATTTATTGTTTATTCATTAAATGCCAAGAATCACAGTTTTCAGACTGGACATGAGTACTCACTTAAGCCAGTTGGAATACGTGCCAGCATTCAGTTACACAGAAAAAATTCATGTATTTAGGTGGCCAATAAGATTTTTCTCTGTGTTTTTGTGTTGTGTTCTGCTCAAAGTACAGGTCTTGTGCACGCTTCAATTAGCAGTTTTTTCATTGCCTTTTAGAATAACAGAGTGGTTTATATGATGATTTAATGGCTTATATTAACATCAACCAAAAACTTTCTCAACCAAAAAAGTTTACTCAAAATCAAAAACATATGTTGCAATACCCGTGAAAGATATGTTTATTCTTGATTTTGAAACAAAATAGCTGATACCCATCTATACCCAAGTATTTTTGCCCACAGTCTTTCAGGTGAACCTTTTTTCTATATACTAATGGAAAGAGTATTTTAAGGTGTTGTGAAATTTTAGATTCTTAGTCAGAGAAAGCAATTCAAAAGAATAAATTTATACTTTCCTGGATATTTTGGTAATCAAACAAAAAATGGCATTAACATTTGATTTCTTTTCCAGTTTTGAAAAGTAAGCAGAAATGTAAAATACAATATTTGAAGGGAGTTTAATTTCTTGAAGTATTTTGAAGTTTAGAAAGTGTATTTTTTTATTTTATGCTCTTTAGAGTTGTAATAAGCATTAAGCTACAGCTAGAAGCTTTTGGAAAGCTGTACAGTGGACATGAATGTTGTGGCTCTAGCTTCTTATTTCACACTATGTAAATCCAATGCAACTCCAGTTAGTTCCTTCCCTGACTAATCACATATTTCTGTAAAGCAATAAGCCACGTCCTCATGTGTTATAAATCAGCACAGGTCTGTTAATTTCAGCCGAGCGAAACTGATTTCAGTGTTGTCAGTTGTCACTGCCCCCACAAAAGTTTTTTGGGCTGAGAAATCTCAAGGCTAGTGCRTTGAGATCAAAATTGACCAGGCTTAAGTGCTTTTAGCTTCCTTCAGCAGTTTGATTGTGGGACTCTTCCCCTGTCTTGTTACCTCTTACTGCCTCACAGAAATAGGGTCCTTTTGCTCCACATCTGATGCTCTGATGCTTCTCTAACATAACAAACAGTTTCTGGTCTTACTTTATTATTCAAACATTAGTGACGTTTTTAGACTGGTAAGCACTGAGGATTCTTCTCTTGTTCTCTTGATGGGTTCTGGAGATCATGGCATCTCTTGTCTTCAAGAGTTTTTGGTAGATTCAATAAAAGCTGTCTCATGTTTCAGATTTCGGAATACCTCACTCCTGTGCAGGTTATACTTTATACTGGAGCTGGTCTGGTTTGCTTTTTTTTAATTTTTTATTATTGACAGATAAAATTCTGAGTGAAGTAGGTATTGCTTGTGATTATTTCTTAGATTTTATTAAATGCATTTAGCTGTCAGTATTTATAAAATTAAGGCTCTAATAAAAGTAAAAGCATAAAGCCACTGTAAACTGCAGCATAGTATATGCTGTACTGTTTTTATGTGTGCATATTTTGCTATTCTAATATTTAAGTAATTGAAAGGAGCAGTGATTTATAGAGCAAGTGATTGGTGGATCATTACACAAATCTTAGTATTAAGCCCAGTATACAGAAATTAATAGATATCTTCTCACTCCCCTCAAGTGTTATGCTGGAGAACTACTTATTCAAACAGTGCATGCAAGTAGGAGTTTGCCTGCCCTTTGTACTCTACCGCTGCAGTGATTCACATTGAGTTCTCGGTACCTGGACCTTCTAAGCTGCTGTCGTTGTTTGCTTGTGTATTCTATAGTACTGGCAAATTGTTAATGTGAAATGTTGCAGTTTAAGGGGCAGATTTTGTAAAGATAGTGATTCATGTTGCCATCAGCTTGGAGCCGTATTGATTGGGAGAAGCTGAGGGAATGATATTTTCTAAGGGAGTCKGCGTCCTTTCAGGAGCTGCCCTTCGTGGAGGCTGGGCGCTGCCTTGGTTTAGCATTCCAATGCCTGCTTTTCTGTTCTGCTCTTGTGCCAGCAAGAGGTTTCAGCAGATCCCAGGACAAACATGCAGTTGTGTTTGATGGGCATTATGGTTGTGTACTTAAATAGCTGTGAACTTTCATTTATTGTTTCCATCATGCTTCAAAGCTTGGAATTTTGGCTGATGGAAAGTAGCTAGAGGAACATGCAAGCAAGCATGCTGATGCCCTGGAAGGATTGCTCAGGGACACATAATGTTGTTCTCACAGCAGTATCTTCTCAAAAGAGTTTTCAAAAGGCATAAGAAAGAGTGAAACTTCTATAGCTGGAAATACTGACAGGCTGAATGACCTGCGCAAGATCAATGAGGTAGCAAGTGACAGAATCAGGAAGGGAGCCCAGCATGTTCTTCCTCTCCATTCAGTCCATTAGATTGAATTTCTGCTGCATACAATGTGATGTTTAAGAAAGTACAAAATGTTAGCACTCTGTCATACTGCTGTAAATTGTAAAGATTCAAAGTAAACTTATCCTTAAGGAACATATAGACTTTGCAAGATTTTTTTTTATACAAAAATTCTGACCTGCTACATTTTTCAAGCTGTTGCTTTGCTGATACTATTCAATAGGGAATAGTAATTGCATTTCTTCTGTAATTATTTTTTAATTAAAGAGAGACTCTGACACTAAGCACTTGAATCCTTTCATTAGGGCATGCAGTATGTTATCTGATTATTCAGGTAATATTTTCTCTCATCCTTTGTCAGAAATCCACAGGTGTACAACACATGTTCTGTATAAAATGTGATCACATTTAGTGTTTTGAAAGATTTATGATAGCTAGTAAAATGTCCTAGTAACACTGACTGCAACAAAATGGAAAACAAAAAGTAGTATTCCCAGATTTAGTTTGCTTAAGCCTTTTACTATAGTCAGCTAAAAAGTCTGCCTCTGTCAAAGAAAGGTCAACAATCTTTTTGGTATGTATAAATTGAGTTCCATTTTATCTAATATGTCAGAATTATTAGTCATTTTGGAGATAGCTTT
Organism: Eudromia elegans; assembly: GCA_003342815.1. Lineage (NCBI taxonomy): Eukaryota > Metazoa > Chordata > Aves > Tinamiformes > Tinamidae > Eudromia > Eudromia elegans. The sequence goes on from PTEX01000329.1 coordinate 660,540, forward strand.
TGCCTTAAATAGAATGACCTCAGTTGAATATTCTAGTAATACCTTATTATATTGGGAGTGGGCCTTTTTTATATATATATATATATATATGTCTCATGTTGACACACCTATATGATCCCATAAAAAAGATGCTTTTAAAAGTGATACAGTTTGCTTGCAAACTCAGTGCTGGTAATTCCCAGGTAATGGGATGACACAGAAATAGTAAATGGAGTTCTGCTGCTGCTTTATGAAAGACAAGGTTACCAGCAGTGTGAGTGCAATGCTTTGATAGCTCCAAGGTCTTTTGGAGAGAAAGCAACTAGATACTCTTTCAAACTATTTTTTTGATATGTCTTTCTCAGTTTTATTATCGGATTGCACTGTTAAAGAGCAAGGTTGTCTTTCTTTTTTTTAATATGTCACCATATTTAATTCATAYCATTTAATATGTATATATGTGTACATATATATGTACCATTCAATTCAGTATTCTCAGATCTGTTTTCAGTAAAGCCTCAGCTATAAGGACATTGTTTCCCAAGACAGCCTTCCACCTCATTTGTTTACTATGAAATATTTTCTTATAAAATACTGACATTACAGTCTCTGAATAGAACTCCCTTGAAATGTTTGTCACATTTCTTTTAGGGGGAATGGTGCAAATTTACTGGTTTATAAATATTATAAATCATAAATTTACTATATTATAAATTTCTAACTTTGGTAACAACTAGCTTTGCGGAGATTAAAAACAACAGTGGAAAATGCAGGCGCCATCAGGTCTTCATTTTGCTGCAAAGGATGTAAATAGCATGGATACAAATAATGACTGGTAATAAATCAAACAAACATCTACACAATAAAGACCACAAAACAAAATGAAGTGAAAGAACATGTCTTCCATCCAACTTAGCAAAATGCCAAAGATGGATTTAGTTATTTTTTCTTTTATAATTTGAAAATTGTAGATCGTTATACAAAGTACTTGGCCTGTTCTTCCAGCACTTCTCCCAAGGGTCAGGCATTTAGCCCAGCCCTATGCATTAAGAGATATGACAAAAGTAGAAAATTAGGTATGCTATCATTGACCAATGTAGGTTAATGCTAGATATATTAGATTTGAATGCTTAAGACCCATTACCACCAAAAAGGTTCTCCAGAACACAGGCATCAGCACTGCAGAAGTAAATTTAAAAAAGCTGCTTCCTTAACTTTTCTTGCCTGTACCATCTGTTGTCCCTTGCCTTTTCTAGAAAATCTATATGCAGTGTTCTTGTGTAGCTGTCTTTACTCATTAGCTAGGGAAATGGTAAGAGATTGCTGAGAAGCCTGGTAGATTATCTCACATGTGCCATATGCTGCTGGGGCAGAATTGCTATTGGTGCTTGATATTACTGATGTAAAACCAGCTCAAGTATCTGTGCACTGCAGAACATTAACCCTTAGGACGCTAACTCTGTGTGCAGGGATAATCATGCTCAATATCTCTAGCTGGATTACTGCATGAGCATCTCATGCTGTGAGAGCCAGGGAAACATCCAGTCAGTCAATGCCAAAGAGGAGAGTCTTCAGACCTGTCATTYACAGTGTGTCATAACTTCAAGGGGCATTTCTCATTGCTCGAGAAGGCAGGTGAAGCTCAGGGCTGGAGAGTAGTCTTGATCCAGTTCTCCAAAGGACCAAGTAAGAGTGCGGATGAGAAGTCCTACCTGAGTTGCAGACAGAAATGGAGCAATCGGTGGAGGAGACATCAGTGTAGGACAGAAAGAGGAGTTTTGTAAGAGCTGTGTGGTTGGGGTTTTTTTGGTGGTTTTTTTTTTTTTTTTTTTTCATTTTAGCATTGCAAACTGTCAGGTTGGATATCATCATAAAAAGCATCCAGTTAGGTTTCAGTAAAGAAAYGTCATTTCAAGTTAATTTAAATTTAAATTATTATATTTAATACTTTAATTTAAAATATGATTCATCAGTTTCTAGCATCTGGACGTGTACATCTAGTCATGAGAAATATAGCTGATGACTGTGGCCAGGACATTTTTGTCTGGTATTCCCTAGGGAAAAAAAAAAAAAAAATTGTTTCTTTTGTTGTTAGTACTACTTGCTGAATTAGTAGCCCATGCATTGGGCTTACCTGAAAAGTATAAAGCTGTTTGAACAGAAGATCCTGTAAACATTTCCTTCCTCCTGTAAACATTTTAAAGTCCATCTCAAAATTGTTTCTTGCTTTATATAAACTTCTGAGATAAATTACAACCTTACTTTGCCTCCTGTTTTCTTGTTTTGATGACATTTTTTTTCCAAGAGCAGTGAACCAGATTTTCACATGGAGAGCTGGATCTTTGTTTTCATACTGTGTTGTAATCAGATACAAAATATGTTACAACATATGAGATTTTGTTTTATTCCTGTGTTTTAAGTGTTTGAAACATAATTATTCCAAACAGTAGTAGAGTAACAAAGAATAAATCTCTCTGAATAGAGTTTTGATGGCAATTTCATAAGCRCTGAGCTTACTTTTAATTACTAAACACTTATGATTCCTGAAAAAAAAGAGCAAGTCTTTTCTGCTTTAAACAATTGGTCAAGGACTTATGGYCCCAGGCAATTCTTTTTCCTCCTTTATTTTAATTTGAAGCAGTTAGTTAGTTAGCAGTTAGCGATTAGCCAATGCACTTTAGAAAGTTGAAAGTGAAGAAAAAAATGTTTTTGTTTCATTTCAAGATTTTTGTTATTCTTTTCAAATTACATTGTAGAAATTGGATATTGTTTTTTATTAAACCTTTTTTACTAATATCATTTAGGAGGCAGTAGGTCTTTGAGCAATTTTGGGAARGCTGCAAGGTTAATTTTGATGTTTACTTCACGTCTTTAAGCTTACARYTTTGAACAGTTTACAAATCCATGATTGAAATTCATTTTGTCTATGTATGTTTCTGAAAATWAAATAATTTTCCAATTATTTATTATTATTCCAATCAACTGAATACAAATATTTTTATCAGATACTGTAGTTTTTTTAAAAATATCCCTATGGCTAAAGGGTTTTTTTAAATGCTTAAATAGTACTTATCATACCTATTCACAGCCGTGACTGATTCTTGTACATTCAAGTTCGAATGCATTCAGATATATTCTTTTTCATTTAGACCATATGCTGTCACTGTTCTTAGCATATKCTTATATTGCAGCAGAGGCAAGTATTTGCTGAACTGCAGAATCTGGCTGTTGAYCTCAGTAAACCGTCCTGTAATGCCCTGCAATACCATCTTCTTAGAGAATATCATCTTCTTAAAAAATATACCATCTCTCTGTAATACATGAAAACATACATAGAATCTCTCTGTAATACATGAGTGTGTATTTTGTTTTATCTTAAAATAAAAGGAAAATTAACAATAATTGTTATAACTTGTATTTATCTCATAGGTAATATGTGCTTTCTATGTTCCATATGAACCTCTTAGTTAAATTTATTAGAATCAAGAATTTTGAAATATTAGGGTTACATAAAACATGTRTAGTGGTAAATTGTATACCAGTAAAAGGTCTGCTGGGAAGAATGCTTTGCACCAAAGTGCCTGTTACTCTATATACTAAGGCTGTAATTAGTGTTTAAATACTGAGAATGTTTCAGTCTAGTTAAGTGCAACTAGAATTCCTCATTACTGATCTATTGCCTTGAATTTTTCTTTTTGCCTTGCCATCATGATTACATTGTTGTGTTACAAAAGCAAGGGAGTAATAGTGTGATTTATATGCTAGCAGGACACTTCTAAACTTTTCCAGCTGAATCCTTAGCTGTGTCATGAAAATCTGTCATTGTGGTTCATCCCATTTCAGTCTGCAAAGCTATTTTCTAACAGCCATGAGGGCTGAGAACACTAAATATAAACCTTCCCTGAACTAAGGAAACTCAAGTTGTAAACCGCAAAGATGTACCTTTCATAATGAAAACAATAGTAGAGGTGGGATAAGGATTTCTTATCCTATGTGTTAATGCAAGCTGAGACCAGCCAAGCTCCTTTTCTTTGCTTACGTCCCCCAGAGASTCTCAGAGGAGCCCTCCCCATCTGTGGTAGAAATAATTTGGTAGGAAAAAATATGTGTTCCCACCATGCGGGGCACTCCAGGCACCAGAGGCTTCTCCTCCATTGCACCAATATGAGCACTGTACACACAGGTCGTGTCCTGGGGCGGAGTGACAAGGCACCAATCGGGAGAGCAGTGGGCTACTCTGCTCGGCTTTTTGCTGGAAAAAAAGTTCTTCCACCATCATAAAAGGCCCAGTTTTAGCTATCGTATTGCAAGAGAAATAAAAATTAGTGATTTTATGCCCCACTGACTATATTGAACAGTGAATTATGTCCTGAATGTTTTTTATGTATCTCTGAACTGTTGAAAAACAGGGTCAAGACTCAGCTGATAACATCTTTTAAAGATATCTTTTTTTCCCCCTCAATTTTACAACATTAATTCCTATCTTTTATAGTGTATCTTTATATGGAAAACATTAGATGAAATACTTTGTGTATGCAGATAATGAAATTGAGAAAATTGGCAAAATAATAAATAACCATATGCTTGTAGAGAATTACTCGCTATATACTCTATGATGCTAACGTATATGTTATTTTATATAAGGAATTGCTATGTAGTAATTTCTAAAATAATTTTATAACTTTAGATTGTACATACAATTAAATTTTAAAAAACAAAATATTTTTTACCAATTTTAGTATGAGTTAAATGGCTATACAGTAAGACATACTTGTTTTCTAAATACTTAACCATTTCTCCAATTACTCATTTTTTTTTTGTCTGTTGTCAGATATACTTGCTTTAATATTATATACTTTAAGATGAGATATTTAAAAAGTTTATTTTGGTAGAGTACTTACTTTGAGTAATGTTTCACATGGGTAAATCCAACAGTGTTTTACTGGAGTTTTTTGTTTGTTCGTTCATTTGTTTGTTTGTTTCTGAAAAAAAAAAGAGAAGACAAATGGGTAAATCACTATCTGAGTGTGCATTACACACACCAGTGCATCAGTTTGTGTCTCCTGTCTGATGGAAAAAAGATTCATATGATGCAATTAGAAAGATTACATACTTGGGTTATTTTTCTCTGCAGTGGAGAACGTGTAGCCAGTGATATGGGTCCTTTATTTAAGGAGGAAAGGAAAARGTTTCCACATGTGTGGAGAGCACTGCAGAGGATCCGTGCAATCTCACCTGACTTTTTCAAACATAGTGAGAATTCTGCCCCACACATTAAAGTARGAAGGAAGTGAGGATCTGGGCCAAAGCTGACTATTCATCTAAAGTCTTTGTGTAGATTTGCTGTTGGAATCCATCTCAAAGCTCCCTTTAATTATACTTAAATGTCAACCTATTCTTTTGGGTTTCTGTTTTCAGTCTGTATGATGGGTACCTTACCATCAATGGAATGTGGGTTCTTCATCAAAAAAAAAGAAAAAAAAAAAAGGTCACTCCCACTCAATTTTGTTCAATCAGGGAAATAATCAGGACCTAATCCTGCWCATCTGAGATACAGGAGGCTTCTCCAGTTCTTGATGACTTTGTATCTGGCAGACTTTCAAACAGAATAGGGTAGTGGATTCCCTGAGGGACAAAAGACCTGATGCCCAATCTTTCAACTTGCTTTCACAGAGGCTAAACTGTATCTGAAGACCRTCACCAGAATATTTGATTTGGAAACGGTTTGCAAGAGCATTGAAACATGGTCTTACAGAAAATCCTACAGTGCAAGCACAACTTGGGCCCYGATCAGTTAGCACTGGCTTTTATTTAGGAATTGTAATTGTTTTCATCCTCTACTCTGATGTATCACAATTATCTATGCTTGGAGACTTGCCTCTAATTATACATTTTATTCTTTAATGCTAATTTATGTTAACCCAAGTGTACAGAAATGGAGGCTTTTAGTTTTTAGAAATCTCGTAAAGTGAAAACACACTTTATAGCAATGAAAGCTTTGACARTTATTTGGATTGTCAGATTTTCTTACGAACAGAAGAGACAGTCAGCATTTGCATTAAAATATGAGTGCAAGAAATTTTTTTCTGACTTCTTTGACAAATGGCAAAGTATTTAATCCTCTCAAAATGATGTGAATGCTCAAGTTTTAAAGTCAACACTTATTCTTTTGTTAAGGTTTTGTGATTATGTAAATTTCCATTTAAAAAATAAAGGCTAATTTGGAATAATCTGCCAAAGCAGAAAAAATATATCTACATTGTATATGTTTCTTTACTGGAATTCTAAAACCTGTGTCAGTGTATTTATTAACATACTTTTTTTGTGCAAAGCGCTTCCTTACTTTGTTGGAGCAGAGCCCTTGGTATTAAAGAGGAGCCTTTCCCTTTCCCTCTCCCTCTCCCCTCTCCTCCCCTCTCCTCTATCCCCTTTCCCCTCTCCTCCCCTCTCCTCTTTCCCCTCTCCTCCTCCCCTCTCCCCTCTCCCCTTTCCCCTCTCCCTTCTCCGCTTTCCCCTCTCCCTCTTCCCTCTCCCCTTTCTCTCTCTCTCTCCCTCTCCCTTCTCCCTCTCCTCTCTCCCTTCTCCCCTCTCCCCTCTCCCTTCTCCCTCTCCCTTCTCTCCTCTCCTCCCCTCTCCTTTCTCCGCTTTCCCCTCTCTCCTCTCCCTCTCCCTCTCCCTTCTCATCATCTCATGTCATCAAAATAACTTGATTGTTTGATGTACTGCAGACATATTCCAAAAATATTTTTAAGCCAACTTAACCTTTCTGTACATAGTTTTTATAAAGATTAGCTTAAAACAGTGTTTACATTGAGGGAAAAAAAAAAAGTAATTTAAACACTTGGCAGGAGCAGCAAAGTGTACAATAGTAAACCTGTAACAAATTGTTGGAAAAGCTCATCTCTTTCATAAAATGAAATTCATTTTTATTACTTAATGTTAGCAAAGATTCAAATGGTAATTTTTTGTACTACTAATCCTATTCTGGTATTCTTGGAAAACTAAMTTCCACTTGTTCTTTTGGCAGAGATATGTCCCTTTTGAGATTGRTCTACAGTTTGCAGGTGTTGGTTTTCCTTTTAAAGTCATATTACAGAAGAATTTGMAGCTTTGTTTGTAAACCTCTAAAAAAATGCACAAAGTAGGTGGAATGCACTCGGCAAGAACATTAACTTGCTCCCATCTTTCTGCCACTTTAAAATTCTTGCCACAGTGAARAGACATTATTAAATTTGCGCCATCTGACTTTACTGACTACTGAGTAAACTATAGCAGATAAAACAGTCATCAGGTGGTTTGGAAATTTAAAATATCTGCTCACATATAGCAGATGTTTTATATCTCCARAATGGTCTAAAAGGAAATATGTAGGATGAATAGTCATTTTCTCCTGTTTCCTTACTGTTRTTTGAGTGAAACATTCCTTTTTAATTTAAGAGAGTGTGAAGATTTTTTTTTTTTCTGTAAGGAACACAGAGAATTTTCCACTTTCCAAAATGCCTGTATCTCTCAGACAGATAACCAGTTTGTGCCATGGAGACTCATAGTGCTCTTCCATGCTTCCTGACAGGGTTAAGAACTACCCTATACTTTGAAACTAGTTGGTTTCCAGCCCCTGAGTAGGATGCATCCGAAACTGAAAGCAATAGGGAAGGAAAAATGTTTTAGAAAAGGGCAGCTGCATGGATGCAGTATGGAGCAGTGTTACTTTTGCTCCCATGCTTGGAAACATAATCTGTGAGGAGTAATGAAATACAGAAGGTAAACTTTTTTCTTCTCCCAGAATGAACAAGTAGCTCAAAGTATATCAGGTGTGAAGTAAATAATGGAAGGTTTTCATATAAGCTAAGATCATAAAAGGGAAAGAAATAGAAATACATACATACCTAGAAATATAGAAGTGGTTTTCCAAAATGCATTCTTTCCAATTATCTTTGTAGGTGTATATAAGAAAGTAATAGAAAATAACTTTGCCCCATAAATAAGTTCCTGTTCCTGTTGTACTGAAGCAAATCTGAAATCAAAGGGCTAATATGTTGGATGTCGTCAGGAGTGAAAGTGCCTAGTGTACACAGATGACTTGTTCTGTTCTTTTTTCCTCTAAAAAAGAAATYGGGTCAGGAGGATGGTTTGATGGAAAAAGTTACAAAATTATGCTGAAAGACTGCAAAATAACATTATCACACRATCCTTTTTTAAAGGAAGTGTAGTGGAAGAACAACTTGCAAAGCACAGAAGCTGAGAGTTTTAAGAGTTGCTTTCGGTGGGCACAATTCTCATCACTTTCACTGCAGGTTTGTATAGTGACAAGTGGTTTGTCAGTTACAGGGCCTTTATTGTAGGAAATGGGCACTGACTCTTACCCTGAGGCGTGGGATATGAAGAGTAGATTGAATATCCTGTATAACAGTACAATGCATCAGTGAAAAGCATGTTGTGGAGGCAATGGTTTTGTTTGGTGAGAGCTCTTCAGAAATAAAATGATGCTCACCTTGAAACATATTTCTGGATTTCCAGATAACAAGCCTTAATTTTACTATGGAAAGACCCAATTTCCCAATTTTTCTTGCTAGACAGAGGAAGTCTTTTCTGAAGTYACATGTTGTAGATCTGAAAGATTTCATAAGGCAAGCAAATAAATGTAACCTGTCTTGTGTAATCCTAAAAATAGACTTTTCTACTTTTGTCCAAAAATAAAATGGAAATTGAGAATATTAACAATTTTCCTTACCATGCAACAGTGAACATGCAAAACAATCTAGAAACCACTAGAAAAATTGCTTTTGCAAACTATGTATTGAGGAAATTAGAGTAGTGGCTCMAATTAGCTTAGGTTCTCAGAAGAAGGATAAATTGTTGTTCAGAAGTATGAAATCTGTTTTTTATGTCACTTTCACAGAAAGCATGTGAGTATTTGAAAGTATGAAGCAAGAAAATTCTTTATTTCAGATTACTATTTATCTTGTGAATTTTTATCTTTTGCTCTGGAACAGAATGGCTCAGACTTTCTTTGTCTTCTGTTAGAAGACTAGATTAGAGTAGAATCTTCTAAGACTAGAAGATTAGATTCTATTAGAATTATTCATGATTTAAACAAGTTTTCATCTATAATAAAGGTAGAAAAGTAACTGCAGGCATTTCTCTGAAATTGTCTGGTCATCTGTGTAAACTGACTGTTAGGATTGCTAGGAAAAAGTAGAAAATCATATAAAATCATGATTCTAGTGCTTTTAAAGGACATGGTGCACATGCACTTTGACAATAGCCACTTGTGTCAGAAAGAGARTAGCAGAAAAGAAAAACTAAGGTATGCAGGTGTCTAGATACTGAAAAGATGTGGTTGGGTGATGCCTGTGAAAGCAATATTTATACCAGAGCTTTTCACTTTTTCATGGAGATAGCTAATGGAGATCTCTAAAGATATAAATGACTTYGAAAGATTAATAGAGCATTATACTTGAGCAAGAGTGCTGAAAATATATGGTACACCCTTACATTCCAGATATATTGTCACAGCAAAACTGTACCCAWACTGTAAAGCAGGTTAAGAAGGAATAGCCATATTCATAGTGAATAGAAGTGTTCTTGGCTATTAAATTGACAGCATAGAAATATCCTCTGTCTTAGGTGATCCCTGAAATGCTGTCAGCAAAGGCTGGRAGTGGATGCTCTGGAAAGCTCACTTCTGCTCGGTTTGTATAATGTCTCTGGAAGTATTTGTTGTTGGCCACTGCTGGGGACAGAATATTAGTCCAAGCTGGTCTCTGAGGCACATCTTCCAATAGAGAAATTTTCTGTCTGGAATACAGTTTAGAAGAAAACAGGTAACTTTCAACAGGTGTACCATCTGTTTAATAACATACTGAACAGCTGTGGGCTGTTAGTAGTAAGATGCAATAGCTAAGTACCTAAATTTTACAATTGCATATTTAAAATCTATTCATGCATGATTACTATATCAACATGCATTGTTATTTCATCCTTGCTGTTAGAATTTTCCTCCACTCTAAAGGACTGAAATGCAGCACTTCCCTTAAAAGCAARGAATAAATTTTCTACTCCATTATTAGACATATAACCATATATTTATTACATATGAATAAATCATTTTTATGGAAACTTTATTTTTTTCTAAGAAGATATCATAAATYGTACAATTTAATTAAAATTGGGGATATGTGCACATTTGTTTATATTAAATGTATCAGAAGTTGTTTCATCTTTATTCTGTAATTTGTGCTGTCGTCTTGCATCAGTATACATATAAATAGAATGTATATCTATAATAGAATCTATATAGATATATATTCTGGATGTATATCTAGAATAGAATCTATATATCTATACAGGTATATCTATATGCACATTTAAAAARAAATACATTTGTGTTTTCTTTTGAAATTGCTGATTATTAAATGTGCTAGTTTGGTTTTTGAATGTTTCARGGCTGCTAATTCACTAGCAAGTGACCAGACTTCCCCCTCACCCTTTCTCCTGTCTGAAAATCCTCATTGTGCTCTGTTCAGAGCAGTCTGTGTTAGAGAGGCTTTTGAGGGTCAGCCCTGTGGAAAGCTTTTCACTCCCTTTCCTAAAGGAAAGATCTGTGCTGTGGAAAGGAAAGGGAAAGGGAAAAACAAACAAAAATTAGAAGTAAGCAATATACTTTAGTACTACCGTTTATGCCAAAGGTCCGTTGATTTGCCTGCTAAAATACTTATGTTTGTGTCAAAGTCAAGTGTACCTGGGCATTCAATTACAGCATCTGCCCAGGTTTGCAGATAATMAATAATCTTGTAAAAAGAGATTTTCCTTGTAAAAAGAGATTTTTTTTTGAATGCTTGTATTTCAGTTAGTGCAGAACCAGTTGTTCTGCACATCTTCTCTCCACTATAAGTTTAGTTGTATTTTAGTGGTATCTTACTTAGCTGTTTTTGAAGCTTGATGAAATTTTCTTCTAAGAGATTCTAYATATGTAAATATTATTTTTATTCATAATGTTAACTTGGGCAATGTCACTTTTATGTGTGGCAAAAAYAGCGGTCATGAAGTGCCTTTACAAATATTAGTGTGCTTGAAATGATATCTAATATGCTTTCATTAGTATTGGTGTGCTTCATTATCTTAACTAGATGATGGATGCAGTATGCATTGTTTATATGTTCTTTTTTCTTTTGTTCATCTTAGTCAACTTTAACAATCTTAGATAGATAGATAGATGGATGGATGGATGGATGGATGGATGGATGGATAGGTAGGTAGGTAGGTAGGTAGGTAGGTAGGTAGGTAGGTAGGTAGTGTGATTGCTTTAGTTGGTCATGTGTTTAGGAGAGTATCTCTGTGAACTGAATAGAGCTTTTCAATGGTAAAGTTGTAAATGTATGTCTGTTCTTATACAATAAGTAGTGTTGAGGAATGTTAATTTTTTTTGTTTTAATGTTAATTAAAAAGGCAGGAAATTTTAAAGAAAAATGATGATGTTATAGAGCATGAAATGTAAAAAATCTTTGTGGGTAGCAGTAGTGTGGCAGTAGTAATAAAGGGTTGCTTTGGCTTTGGCCAAGGTAGTATATTATGAAGCGTCAAGTATTTTGTTTCAGAAGTTACGTAACTGATAAGAAAATGTAGCCATTTCAGTGTTTCTTCTAATGTGCAGCGGTAAAGCTAATCTGTCTTAATTGATATTGCATATATTTTACTCTGCATTAACTTCGAAATGCTTATCCATGGAAAAAAGTCATTTTAATAATTTATACTTGGCATGTATCTACTTGTTGATTTTTGTTTTGTAATRGGTTTTGTTGTAGGTAGATGTACTAGGATCATTCCTTAAATGGTGAGGGAGATGATGTTACAGCTTTATAGCCAGCACTTTTCAGGTGCTAAGTGTATTAATTTGAAGCTGCGCAGTGAGCCCATGGGTTCATTGGGAATAGCTTTATCACAACAAGAGAGCAATTGTTCAGGTTTTTTTCTTGTGGGCTTAACCTTGGAGCAGTTCCAGCTGTGCTAATAAGCCACAGGAAGCTGCAGAGAACGTTCATATATTTAAAGAAGAAATTCTTTCTTTTACCTAGTGCTGAGAGAGCTAAGCAACAGCAGCTGCTTGCTCAAGTCAGTTTCTTTTTCCCTACACATGAAATTAATAACCAAGGACAAGACATGAAACTAGTTCACGGCTAGTAGTTGGCTGATCTACATGCAGTAGCTGCTGTTTGATGTGGCTTTCATGTATAAGGTTGACTTTGTTTGATAAGCAAAAAGTCATAAAGCATTAATTGCATTTGATGTTTTTGGACGTTTCCAGATTCAGAAATCTAATTTAACCTAAATGAAATGCAGGTCTTATGTTTCATATGGTGTACTCAAAAAGATCAAGCATAATCAATTCCCTCCTAAGAATGTCAAGTATAAAAATAGTCTTAGTCATATACATTGGGTCCCATTGAAAATGCTTACTGCTGCTCACTGCTCTTTCTAAATAATAGGTATGAAATTTTCTCTGTTGTTAGTAATTTGAGAATATTTTTATGCTCTCAGTACAGACAGGATAGGGAGAACCCAGGAAACTGATAGTGCTCATCCTGTTATCCGGAGAGATATAGCACTTCTACTTGAACCTACCCTTTTAGAGGCTGAAAGAAGGCCAGAAGTCTTCTTTTCCGTAGTGAAGACTGATGGGCCTCAGTTTTCTGCCTGTTTTCAGCTTCAACAGGCAGAGGGACATTTAGAAATTCCCTTTCTGCCTAAAAGCACCTAAGATTTATCCAGGGGAGGATTGCCATCCTTTCTTCAAGAAACTTTACAGTAACAGGAATGCCCACAATGCTTCAAAATACAGCACTGTGTTTTATCTAGTGTGAGATACTTTTTTAAAATTTTGTTTAAGCACTTGCAAAATCATTGGTGTTGGCAGAAGTCCAAGCCCCAATGTATGATTTCTTTTCAGTACTGTTATTAATTCTACTCCTATTCAGAGCTGCATCATTAAGAACAACTCTTTGTTTGTTTTCAGCTTACTCACTAAACTGGAAGCCTAAAAGAAAATGCACACAATTATGGATCAGACAAAAAATGTTCTCGTAACATTTTTTTTCTAGATTTTCTTTTTGTTTCAACCATTGAAACATAATATATGGAATCATAGAATCATAGAATACTTAAGTATGGAAGGGACCTCCAGCCGTCATCTAGTCCAAGCTCCGCAGGGGGTCTAGGAGACACACAGGGTCTCCTACAGCATGTGGCACAGGGTGGTGTCCAGGCGGGTTTKGAAGATCTCCAGAGAAGGAGACTCCACCACCTCTCTGGGCAGCCTGTTCCAGTGCTCTGTCACCCTCACTGTTAAGAAGTTCTTCCTCAAGTTCCTGTGGAACTTTTGGAGCTTCAATTTGAGGCCACCAGCCCCCACCAGCCGGCAGTCGTCAAACAGAGTCCCATGGTCATAGAACTCAAAACCCTGTTGCCATGACCAGAGGCACAGCCAGTTGTTGATCTKCAAGATCCACCTTCTCCTCCTTGAATCCATTCTCTTCATTGGTAGGATGGAGGAGAACACAGTTCCCATACTCTTAACAGCTGTCCCTAGAGCTCTGTAATCTTACTTGATTTCAGCCAGTTTTCTCATGGTGTCRTTAGTGCCCACGTGGAAAAGAAGCATGGGATAATAGCCACTTTTCTGGACAAGCCTTTGGAGTCTGTCCGTAACATCCCTTATATAACAGCCCTTTGGCCTGTGGATAGTGGTGTCCCCCAGGGGTCAGTCCTTGGTCCGGTCCTGTTCAATTTATTCATCAATGACCTGGATGAAGGGATGGAGTGCTCCCTCAGCAAGTTTGCTGATGACACTAAGCTGGGAGGAGTAGCTGACAGCCCTGAGGGCTGCGCTGCCATCCAGAGGGACCTGGACAGGCTGGACAGCTGGGCAGTGAGTAACCTCATGAAGTTCAACAAGGGCAAGTGCAGGGTCCTGCACCTGGGGAGGAATAACCCTAGACATGCCTACAGGCTGGGGACCGACCTCCTGGAGAGCAGCCCCRCAGAGAGGGACCTGGGCGTCATGGTGGACGACAAGTTGACCATGAGGCAGCAGTGTGCCCTCGTGGGCAAGAAGGCCAATGGGATCCTGGGGTGCATTAAGCAGAGCGTCTCCAGCAGGTCGAGGGAGGTGATTCTGCCCCTCTACTCAGCCCTRGTGAGGCCGCACCTCGAGTCCTGTGTGCAGTTCTGGGCTCCCCAGTGCAGGAGGGACGTGGAGCTGCTAGAGAGAGTCCAGCGCAGGGCCACAAAGAGGATTAGGGGCCTGGAACATCTGCCCTACGAGCAAAGGCTGAGAGAGCTGGGCCTSTTCAGCCTGCAGAAGAGAAGACTGAGAGGGGACCTGATCAATGTATATAAATATCTCAAGACAGGGAGTGAGGAGGATGGGGCTGGCCTCTTCTCAGTGGTGGCCAGTGATAGAACTAGGGGAAACGGCCACAAATTGAGGCACCAAAAGTTCCACAGGAACTTGAGGAAGAATTTCTTAACGGTGAGGGTGACAGAGCACTGGAACAGGCTGCCCAGAGAGGCTGTGGAGTCTCCTTCTCTGGAGATCTTCAAAACCCGCCTGGACACCACCCTGTGCCACACGCTCTAGGGGACCCTGCGTGTGCAGGGGGGGTTGGACTATATGACCTCTACAGGTCCCTTCCAACCCTRGCCATTCTATGATATGAGCCCATGGCAAGCAGCAGACCTCTCTAAATAAGGGATCAGGTCTGCAGATCGGTGCCTCTGTGCCCTGCAGCAGGGAGTCACCCACAACGATCTCTCTCCGCTTCTTCCAGGAGCTCCTTTTCTCCTTAGCGGGAGCAGCCTTAATGCTTGGACCTGATTGCCTCCCTGCAGATGGCCCCTTAGATGGACGTTGGTCCGCGTCCTCATCCGTCTGCTCCCCAAGGTCCGGGCCCTCGTACCTTTTGGATGTGGTCACTGGTGGGGAAGAGGTGGGCCGGGGAAGGATTCCCTTGCCACCTTGAACAGATACCTGTTACCATGGTTGTTCGTCCCTTGATTCTGTTAATTCTGCGCCCTTGGCCCTATGGCGAGAGGGTACAGGATTTCCAGAAGGAGCCGTATTATTATATTCCAGAAAGAATATAATAATACATTTCAGAGCATTTTTTATTTCTCTCGTTTTCTAAACAGCTAATATAAATTGTGTTTATATTTAGACATTTAGCATGAGATGTCCTTTGGAGAATGACTTTTTTTTTTTCTTTGAACATGCTTTGCTCTTTTTTGCAATCCAAATTGCTTTTACTTTTACTCCATTTTTTTTTCTCTTTTGTGAAAGTAATGATAACGTGCACAAAATTCCATCTCATTCAGATCTGAACGAGTCCTCAGTCCTGAACAATATTTTTTTTGTGTAGGAACTCTATGTCCAAAAGCTTTCAGCTCAGCAACTCTGCTGAGAATGACACTGCCAAACTAGYGATGGGTCTGCTACCATCCATGTGGTGGATAAAGCATTGTGTTTGCAGAGTGACTTGGATCATAAGAAAAGTGACTTTTATATTATCATATGGTAATTTAGAGTGCAAATTTTCACTAATTATCACTATATTTCAAGCACCGTCAAACATTTCAAACTTGTCCTTTGTCTCAACACATTAATCCAGAAGGTACCTTTCCCATGTTAATCCAGAGGGCACCTTTACTTCTAAGGGATATTCCTGGGAACTAGGCCAAATATTTGAAGCAATATTTTGATTGCTTATTCTAAGATTTCAAACCGAGTGACTAACATAGGTCCCCAATAAATGTACCTATGCCTTAAAAAATTACTGTTACACAAATTAAGCTCCTCAAAATTTCACAGTTAGAGATGTTCTGCTTTTTGGAAACTTGAATTTGAAGTCAGTAGTCTTCTTTTTAGGATTCTCGGGCTGCAGTCTACTAAGGAATTTACTAGTTCTGTGATGTTTGACTTTATACATTTTTTTGAATCATGTAACATGCAGAATACCATATTTGTACTTAATGTCGATGCATGGGAAATTTTGTACTTTTTTACATTCTAGTCTTCTTTCAGATAAGATAGCTGTTCAGATTTCTGTGCTGTTGTTGTAAACATGCATTTTCATTTACAATAACATTGGGATCTGTATTTGTGTTCTATCATGGAGTATTAATGTAGGCTTTTGAACAATACTTTTCCTGAACATTACAGTCTGTGTAATTAGTTAATGATACAGCACCTTGTGATTTCTTTTCTGCCTTTTCTTTTTCTGCTACTTCACTGCTACAGCCAGATATTGTAGCTTTTAGGTTTATGTTCATGTAGTTTATGTTTATGTATTTGGAAGGTTCTGACCACATTAAGGTTTTAGGCCCGTTTGGGGCCTGTGATACCTCATCTGTGCTTCTAGTAATAATAACAAAAATAATTGATTGTGGTGTTAATGTTTCCTAGGTATTGCGTATTTGAGTGGAATGTGCAGTGAAAAACGAAAATGTATTATTGCAGAGGACAATGGTCTCAATCTTGCTTTCACCATTGCCCATGAAATGGGTCATAAGTAAGTATATGAATAACAAATGTTAATATATTTGTTAAGGTGTAATAATAGCAACTATATTTTACCTTTTTGTTACTTGTATACTTGTTTTTTTCCTTTTTTTAAGGTGGCAGATTTTTTATATTAATAATATCGACATGTATTGATACATAGCACGTAAGTCAAAAAAATTACAGCTCTGAGTAATACAGGAATATTTGTAACTATACAATAATAAGGCTAGCTGGAAAGACTAACTTAGTCTAGAGGAAGACAGGTACCTCCATTTTTTTTTCCTTTGGGGACTGTGGTCTTATGTATCAGATCCAGCTTTGAATATTGTTGCCAACAAACATTTTAATGAGATCATGAGTGGGAAGAACCCTCATTTGAATATGGCATTCTCAAGATAACTCACATTTAATCATAGAATGGTTATTGGTCATTGCAACATTAATTTTGGATTTCCCCCTCTACTTGGTAGAAAACGAAGACAAATTGAAGGTGAAGAATAATATCCCTCCTGGTCTGTTGTTTTTACTCATTATTTGAACCACTCTAGATCAAAGTGAAAAAGTCCATTAAAAGACATATCAGTTTGTGAAAGTTGTATTCGGTTCTTCAGTTCAGTACTTTTTAAAGAAAATAAACAAGAAAGTTTGTATGAAAAATCAGGAGGTAGACTGTTAATATGCCTTTTTTACCTTTATGAACTATTCTATAATCTATACGTTTTTAGAAAAGCACTTGAGAGTAACAAAGGAGAAAAATGATAAATCCTTTGAAGTTCAGACCCTCTGATGAGTATGTTTAGACAAACACTCTCAAAAAATGGTATTGTTTAAATTTGGGTCAAAGGTACCATCAAATGGAGGTCTAATATTGAAACAAATAATTGATTACAAAAAAAGAATAAGAACTTTAAATATTTCTGTTTAAACAATTACAATGCAGTCATTTCTTAAAGGAAAGTGAAGAGACTAGTGGAAACCTTTTCTTTTTTGGGGGGAGGGGGTTTGTTACAGCAGAAAGCAACTTTAAGCTAATAGAAACCAGTCTGATTGAGTGTTAATTATGAAAAAGAAAGGATTTTTTTTTTTTCAAAAGAAGGGTATGTTGGTGTCTTGTAGCCATACACTGTCACCTTCTTTTTTTTCTGTGTAGTTTTTGCCAACTTTAGAAGGGAGGGGTGGAGGAAGACTCATTTCCTACACACTTGCTCTTTTGACAGTAAACCAAGGACAAGGGGAAAGAAACAGTAAGTGAATATGATCTGTAGATAACTTAATTGATGGAGTAAATTAGCAAATTTTTTGAAATCAGCATGATAAAATCAGAATAACAATAACAATTCTTTTGCCCTGCACAATAAAATTCTTTTTAGAGTATACAAAACTTGGCAGTGCAATTACTGGACTTAGGAAGAAGCATCTCAAAGAACAAAAAATATAGTGCCTTTTCCTGATATACAGAATCTTGGTTTTGAAAAAGTGGAGGCAGTTTTAAAGATCTTGCAAAGTTGTGTGAGATGTATGTATTCTTCTTGAGCAAACCTGAGAATGTAGGATGTTAATCTTATAAAGGAGGTTTGATTTGCAGCACTTTCAGCCCTGTCTTTTGGCACTCTTAATGGGTACTGATTGAAAATATCATCCTGCATGTGGAGCCCAGTGTAGCTGCTGGGAATCTTTTTTATGCTATGGGGTTGAAGAAAAGAGGGTGCATCATGACCTTCCAGGAAGGACAGGAAGCTCAAATGCTGATTCATGAATACCAGGGAAAAGTGTTACAGAATACACTTAAAAATTTTAGGACTTCGAAATCTTACCATTCACATTCAAAGAAATTAGGAACATTCAATCAGAACCCAGTTGTCTGTAATAACATGTGCATGTCCTCAGAGAAAACATTGTGTTCTCCTGTGTTAGAACTCTAATAGACATGTTCAAAACTGAAAATGAAAAACAAGCCAAGTCTTGTTTGGTAGTAAAGGACAGGATGCTATTTGAACCAAGAAGTTCAGTCTTGTGAAGGTTAGAAACAAGCTGTGTGGATAAAAATTTCACTGTCGTGACAGTAAAAGAACTGATACCCAGGTATGTGTAAACAGATCTTACAAAAATGTGAAATTAGATCAGAGAAGCATCCTGCAAAACACATTCAGCTTGATTTCAGTTTAATTAATTATGTAATCAGAATCTTTAACTTTTATGATCTAAAATACTCAGAAAAAGAAGTGGTATTTCAGGGAGTTATTTTCTCTGCCTGACCATCTCCTTCTGCTGGTTCGGCTCTGCTGACTGCAGAAAAAAAACATGCTAGAAGTAGGTGACACTTTGGGATTGTACAATAAAATAAATTGCACAGTAAAATACAATAAAAACCAAACATCTGTATGGCAGTCCCATTCAAAAAGGACCTAAATGTTTTCTGCCTAGAGGAGAATCAATTGCAACTAGATTATTTTGTGCAAAGATCTATCTTGCCCATTTTAAAAACTTGCACAGAAGAGGAATTTAGATAATCATCATCTAGACCTGCTATAAATCTTTCAGTCTTTCAGCATGTACATTTCAATATACATTAGAAAATTTTCACAAACTCATTTTGGATCATGATTTGACTTGACAGTTCCTTTTTCATCTAATATCATTTATCAACCTTGCATCTCTTAATGTTGTGAAGAGAGACCTTTCAAACAACAGAGGATAAGCAAATGTTAGTTCTCAGAGAAAATAAAATGTGAAGCAAAACTCCTTTATTTTTTTCTGAGCAAATATAACTGCCTGTAAATTACTGTAAAATATACTACCTGTAATTTGCTGCCTGTAAAATGTAACTACCTGGAAGCAACTATTTCAAAAATTTCAAAATACATGCAAAAGAAATGTTGCATGTTTTCATTGGTCAGCCTAAGAACGTGAGTCAATATGGATGTAAAGAAGTAGATACATTCACAAACATTTGTCATTATTTGAGAACTACAGTAGTACATTTGAAAAGACATAATAGTTCACTTTTGGAGGGTTAATTTTAGCACACCAAGCTCCTTGCTTTCCTCTATGTATTTGAAATTCATTGGTTTCTAGTGAAATCTCATTGTCTCATATACTTTGGCCCATTCTGCAGATCTGTGATGTCACTGACTGTGAATTTTGGTGTGCTCTCTCTACCTCCAAATCTTCTTTACTCCTGATGCACAGTGTATATTTACATATTAAAACATGGATGCATAGAACATAGGTATAAGAAATAACAAGTAGGTATACCTTATGGCCTAGTATTGTCTCCAGAGTCATTGCTTTGCTTCCTACTGGTTTTTTGTTTCCAGTGGGACACACTAAGCAGGTTGTTAACTAGCAGTTACACTCTGATTTTTTACATAGCCTGTTAGATATACAGCTGCACTTTTGCAAATGCATACAAAGTTCACTCCTAAAGTGCAACTTATTAGACTGCTCCTTTCAGACAAAAAGTGGTTTTGAACATTTTTCACTAGGTTTGCTTAGTGAATAGCACAGTTAAACGATTATAATTATATTAAAAGTTTCTAATACATGAATATTTATTAAGTGTTTTGCTGTGTTTTTGTCAATTTCTCCTGTGAGTCAATACAGAACAATTAAAGAAAATATAATTCTCATTCATAGTGTTGTTAGCCCAGATTTATATGTGGATAACTCTGTTCATATTGCATTGATTTTAAACATTTGTTTAAAACTGAAAAGATTAAAAAAAATGGAAAGAGACTTTTGATCTGTAGAGAAGAAAATGTATCAGCATATGTAACTGATCAGCTTTAAGAGAAGAAGTAAAAGTATTTAATGAAATGACTAGGTACGTTAATTATTGAGCTAAATCTATGTTGATGAAAAAGAATTAACACGTGAATATTTTGAAAGAAATACAATGGTAATCTCATCTTTGTGTGGTAATAATGCACTGACTTTGTTTTAGTTCTGTCTGTGTGGAAGAAGAATCTCTTTTAATCTCACTGATAGATGATGTGGTAGGTAAACAGCTGATTTTTGAGCTCTGTGTTGGAATACTCAGAGTCTTTTCGTGTTTGATCAGAGATAGAAATCTGTAATGCATTAATGGATTTGAATCCTATCTACCACGATAAATCTAATGAACAATTAGGAAATGATATAGTGATAGTATATAGCAGAATAAAAATAAGCAATAATGGATTAAAAGGTAAATGATAATGACTTAAAAGACATAGCTCCCATATGGAGAACTGAGAGGCCAGGCAAAGGAATTATACCATTTCAGTTATCAGATAACTTCCATGTTTTCATTTTACTTATATGATCACTGTGTATGAGAATGTGTCTGTTTCTTAAATATTGAGAAAGAATGGATATGTGTGAAATTCAGTATCTCGAAGTACATGTAAAATAATCAATGTATGCTCTGGGGGTACCCAAAAAATTGTTCTACGTGGTCAAAAGATACATTGGAAGTATTCCTGGAATCAATTTTATACACATAAGTACTTTGTTACTGGGATTTTTTACTTGAAATGTGAAAAGCGACATCCTTCAAAATTTAGGATGTTCTAACAGGTAGTTTGTCTTTTCCAACAGGAAATGTATGGGGTTTTTTCAAACACCCACCTAATAACTGACAATCAAGTAACCTATATTAAAGTTTTTTAAACTACTGTATGAAATACAGTGGAACATGAAGAGTTAAAGTGTGGGTGAAGGAAAGTAGTCTTTTTTGTGATCTCATTCATAAATATCATAACAAACAAATAAGCATCAGGTGGCTGTCTGTTGAGGTCCCTCAATTTCAGAAATGTTTTATCATGTGCAATGGCCTTCATCAACAGTGCTTATTTCCCAAGGTAGACCAGCAATTCTGTATTCATGCTTTTGATTTGAATAAATGGTAGACTAAAAATATGAAATGACTCATATAAACATCCCTATGTTTTATTAATATTTTGAATGTTTACTGTTTGTTTTTCCAATGCCAGGTCTATTCCTCTGAAATAATATGAATTTTAAGCTTCTGATTTTTTAAAAAACTTTTTCAATAATATTTAACAGCAGACATACATAAAGTATTTCATTTTAATTAGAAAATTAAGAGCTCATGTGATTTCTTAATTTGTTTGTCTAGGGAGCTTAAGGGAAGTTAATTTATTTACACCTAAAATTCTTTTCTTTATTTTGGCATTAAAATATCACCGTACTATCAATAAGGAACTTCGTTTTTCTGTTTTACATTTTCATACATCCTTTTTCCTTAATGTAAAATGGAGACCATTATTTATATATTTCTTTCTCCCATATTTATGCAGAAAGACATGTATCTTCTAGTATGAATACATCTTAAAATTTTGGCTGCTCTTTTCTTATTTCTTGTGTAAGTTGTATACTAGTAGGAAGGAGAAAGACTAAGATTTGGAATATCCATAATGAGGGAAAGTCCCTGCTGTTAAGTGCTCCATAGTAATAAGCATAACACATTTTAGGAAGTAGTAAAAATTCTCTAAATATATGTATCATTTCTACATTAAATAGCATTTCTCCTATTTTTTTTTTCTGAAGAAAGGAATGTATGTTAAGCCAACTCTTATTTCTTGGCAATTTATTGACTTATAAAACATTTGCAAGGTGTAGGTTGCTTACCTGATGTGTCAGTGTAGTTACACCATCTACTGATAATTAATTGAAGCCTTCATTTAATAATAACATGAGCTCTGAGATTTTGCTTCCCAGGATCCTGGCTCAATTATCTTTTGATTTGAAAATGTTGATCATTCCCATGGCAATGTCTCCTATGAAGGAAAAAGCTACTGCTTGGGTTGGTAGTTTGTCCCTAGACACTTTTCCACATCCTCCTTTGTTTGCCTACATCTTTGGTCCTATGCGCTATGAGGACACTGAAGGGAGGTGTAGGGGAATTGTCTGTCATTGTCATCTCATGTCCGAAATGCACAGTCCCTCATTTTCTCTGTATTGCTGCACTTTTTAAAAATTTTTCTCTCCTCTTAGATGATTCTTTCATGCCATTCTTCAGTGCCACCCAACCAAATTTCCTATATCATATTCTTTGTTTTAAAAGAAATCCACAAAAGAAACATGTGTAGTTTCATGTTATAATGCTAAATAAATTGTCACATCAAGGCCTAAAATTACTTATGTACTCAAGTCACAAGGCCATGACATTGTGATGTGTCTAGATCAGTCTTGTTGAGCCTGGCCATAGAAGGGTTGGAATGAGAGGGAGGAAAGCAGCTGTACAGCAAAACTTACGACTCAGCTGGACAGCAGCATGTAGTACAGAGTAACTTCTGTCTATTAGTATACATATTTATTAATCACTGGTTTTAAGATTGAAAATGCAGTCTGAAATTGTCAACATCTTAAAGGGTTCCAGCAATTACTAACAGTGATCTGGTAAATATATCCCTTCCCTTCCTCTCCCTTCATAAACTGTTCCCTGTTCATAAACTGAAATAATGAAAAATAACAAATAAAAACTTTCCAAACAAATAGTGCTGAGTTACTGACCAAATTTGATACCATGGTTTTAGTATGTTTGAGAATTTTTTAATCCTATAATATGAAGAAATGTAAAATGCAAATCTAGTATCTCTATCTCTGTAATGCAGATCTAATTCTTCTCAAAAGATCATTTATCTTATATAAGTACATAAATTATATGSAAATATATAATGTAAATAGAATTTTAAAGAATTAATTAAATAATAGAATAAAATAGAATAATAAAATAGAATAAAAATAATAAAATAGAATAATATAATAATAGAATTAAATAATTTTTTATTTCTTAATACTCAGCTATAAACAAGTGAAGTAAAAGTACTTGGTATGTTTTCAGAATGTGAGTTGAGGCAGGAATTTTGTACCTGCAAAGGAATACGTTTTTGCTTGCAAAAATATTAGCTATTCCTTCAGATGCTATCACCTATCTTGCATCTAGCTGTACATATGTACTTTTTCATACTTGCAGTGATAGAAAAGTGTAAAGGAATTACATGTTTTCACCAAAAAGTGGAACCAATATTTCTGTTACTTTTGAGGGTCTGAATTGTTAATGGTGAATTCTAAGCACAAAGACTTCAAGGGATTTTCTTTTTTACTGTTCCTAATGCATATCAACAGGGATCATCAAAATACCATATAGATTGTTCCAGCTTTCAGCRTGATATCGCAATGAAAAGAAAAAGAACTGGCAGTGGTTTTAAAACAAGTTAGAGAGCTTTTATAAAATAAAAATATTTTTTCAGTTGACTTGACAACCGTGTATGTTAGTGCAGTTTACTTGACCAAGGCTCTTTGTCAAAATACTTTTAAACTGAGATTATTAAATTGTAGTTTGGTTGCAATGTGTGAGTTGAAATATTGCTAATATATCAGTTAGGGATTTTTTCCCTAGGATGCTTCCTACTTCCCAATTATTTGTGGCCTTAGCCAAGATTCATAGAGCATTTT
Source organism: Eudromia elegans (assembly GCA_003342815.1). Taxonomy (NCBI): domain Eukaryota; kingdom Metazoa; phylum Chordata; class Aves; order Tinamiformes; family Tinamidae; genus Eudromia; species Eudromia elegans. The sequence continues at coordinate 684,535 of PTEX01000329.1, forward strand.
TATATCTCTGTGAAAATAAATAACACTTTTGCACTAAGCAGCCTTTGATTGATTTCCATCTAGACATGATTTATTTATTTCTTGAAGTACAGCACTTTTTTGTTAATTATTTTTATACTATTTAAAAGTTTATCTTTTTACACCAAAATCCATGGTCTTCCTCCCACATATATATGTCATTGCCTCACTCTCAAGTGGGAAAGAGGAAATCCTGCATAACATTCCRAAGGAAGAGGGGTGATGGACACACAGAAAAGGACCATACACAGGCACACATAGTTTCTGAAATGCCTTTTTTTTCATTTTTGTAAAAGAGTATAGTTGTCTATACTGCAGTAGGAGCACAGAGTGTTTTTATATCCCTGAYAATAGTGAAGAGAATTATTAATCTCTTAGTGGATAGAAAGGTAGCAATAACTCTTCAGCTTGTCGCATACTGTAAGGTAATGAAAGAAATAGAAAGTCAAGAGTATTGCATTTCTGCTCTTATGTGGTTTGGTAGTTCATATTAGGTAAAATAAAAGCATGCGGTCATTTCTATATTATAGAAGAATTCAACATTGTGAGGAAGATTTTTTGGAGTTTTGCAAAACAGGTTCTATTGCTGTTYTGCTAGTTTCTCATGTTCTCTTGTAATTGAATAAGCTGTTTTTATCATAGTGGACTGTACTTCTCTTTCAAACTGTTTATTCTGATAGTTGAAAGCTTTGATACTGCTGTTCAGTCCTCATACTTTGTTACTGTGTTTTGTATTTGTGTTTTTATATGTATTTTATCCTTAGTTTGCAGACAGAGGCATATTTAGGAATGAGTATTATGGAAATAGTACAGATAACCCTGRACTTCACTTGAATTTCAGAGCTAAGTGGGGATATAGAAAGTGGAGATATGTAGGCGGGCATATAGAAGGGTATAGAAGTTGAAGTGTTGGTATTAGATCTCGTTATTGTTGCTGAAAGTGTAATATTGATGATTTGTGTACATATTTCTAACACTTTCTATTGTGGAAGACAGTGTTGTCCTCAGAATCCATTTACTTGTGAATATAGAAAAGATTTCCTTAACATAAGATTGAAAAAAATTTTACATTTATGTAATGTTATCTAGTAGTCACAAGTGGAGTTTTTTGAAATGATGAAGATACTGATTAAACTTGTATACAAATGAGTGGATGATTTTACAAGTGAGTATGTCACAGCACCTGTCTTTGAGAATTGTTCTTCCAAATGAATGACAGAGAATTTCTATGATACATGATTTCTATTATTTTGATGACTGGTAAGTATGAGCTGTAAATTTTGTAATAAATCATATTGCCAAGGTATGATTTACACATTTGTTGATGTGTGCCCTGTATGTGCTCTTATATCAAGTCATAAAAGATAAGTCATATATATCATATATGGTATTGATAAATGAGTTATTTTACAGAGAGAAATTGCAACTTGAAGAGCTATAATCAAGCTATAATCAAACTCTGTGTTTTGTGTGACAAGAAAAATGACATGGGATTTTCTGTGTGGGGTCTTCTGGAAGATCYGTACTATGTATACAACTTCAGAGTTGTGGACATATAAAATTATGTCTACTGAGCATTATGTGTAAGAGAAGAAAATATATAAGAAATAATATATAAGAAAAATATTTCAGAAAAGTACAGTGGCCTTTTCCTGTGGATGTTCTGTCCCGTTTATGCAATTCAGAAAAAGAGAGAAGTTAAGAGAATAACAAAACAGATTTCTTTACCTTATGCTGTTCATAATTAGCAAAATTATCTCATTCGTGCAGAGGCAGCTTTTCTGATGCGCCAGACTGTGGAATGAGCGCATCCTTGTAAGATGCTGACACACATAGTAACCTGGATAAAACCCTAAAGACAATTTAAATTCTTTTTTGTAGTAAGCACAGACTAATGCAGCTTTGTTTGAAACTTGATGTTAAATTTGACCCWCTGCTTGCAGGAAACAGGGACAGGGTGGAGACAGAGCTGTTGTTTTCAGTGATAGGTGGCAAGCATCTTTTGCTTTGGCACTACAGTGTGGTGAAATGTAAATAAACATAATGTATTCTTGTGCCTCTGCAGAAGTTGCAAACTTCTGCCATGTGTGCAATCTCTTCAGCGGTTTTACTGTTCTTTGGCTGAAGGAATCAGCACAACCTGTAAGTGATTCATTGAGTGGTCTACCTGCAGTACAGGATGCAGCTACAAAATTCTAGCACCACGTTGAATGCAAGGCTCCRGAAAGTGTCCCCATACTGATTTAAATCTTAAAAAAAAGCAGAGAATCTTTTATTTATTCCTCATATGCCTATCAAGCATGCAGCATCCATGTAGCTTCTTCTGAAAACTTAAAATGTCTTATCTTTTCATTGAAATCTGCTTTCTTCCTCCTTGTTAGCCTCTTGTCAAAGAGAGTGGAAGTGAATTTTTATCTGAGTTATAGCAGCAACCTAAAGTAGATTTTAAGATAGATTTTTAGCAGAATTTTTCACTGCATTGCCGTGTGCAGGAATTCSCTGGAATGATATGGATTCTGAGTCTTTAAAATCAAGATTCACTGCAGTRCTTCGTCAGTGCTTTTTCTAACAGTAGACATTAAAAACACTATTAAATCATTTTTAGATCTGATAATTGCACTTTAAACAATGTAGCATCCTATAAAATTTTAAGAAACCATTTTCTTATGGATTAAGACAGAATTGCTGTCAAACTATAGAATGATTCTGGGATTTTATTACGTAACTTTCCAGTGAGTTTTATTTCAGCTATTAGCAAGAGAAGTGCAGTTTCCTAAAGCCACAGCATTTGTATGAGTTTGAGAATTGAGTAGTTATCTCAAATTATTAGGCAGTTAATGATAGGAAATTAATACTTCAAATGGATGAGGCTTCACTCTGATTTTTCAGATGGTAGATATAGAACTGTCTTTTTGGTGTGCTTCCCACTCTTTTGAACGGTACTATGAAAAAAAATAAAAGAAATTTTGTGCATGTACCATACATGAGTTCTTCTTAGCTAATTACAAGAACTCTGACTTACAAACAGTTTGAAAACTTWTATATATATATATGTATTGTTGTGTTTTGTTTTATTTTTAATAACTTCAAAATTCAGCATGGGGATAAATCATGACAATGACCACCCATCCTGCGCAGATGGTCTCCACATCATGTCTGGAGAGTGGATTAAAGGGCAGAATCTTGGTGATGTTTCGTGGTCCCGGTGCAGCAGGGAAGATCTGGAAAGATTTCTCAGGTATTTCATTCAAGAAAAATAACTTKTACCATTTGTCTTTTACACGTAGTTGCAAAAGCTGTCCTGTAATTACATTTTTATATCACTTCCATGAGAGGCTGAATGAAAAATCATGTTCATRTAGTCCACTAAAATAACTTTAACATAACTAGGATAGGCTAAACATGAAGTTATCTAGCATAACTTCATAATGTGCTAGATAATATTTAATGATTACTTAAAATTAAGCTCTCAAAATTCAGTATTTATTTCTATGCTTATAATATTTTCATATCCTAACATATAGCTACGCATGAAATATTTAGATATATCTTAAAATATATTGATATGTAGCATATCTTCAAAAATATTGGGTTGTAATTGACCTATAGGTATTATTCAGATTTTATATGTTTTTTCTCTCACTATGAAACTGTGTGGCATAATTGGATTGTTAATTCTTTTAATAGAAATGTACTGCAAAGTATTTAYTGTAGAATAATATCTRCTAAAAATATTTTTTAAAAAAATTTTACTCTGTTTCTCTAAATAGGAAGTATTTTATAGTGTGTAAGTCTATTAAAGTAATCATTACCTRTTTACAATTTACTTGGAGCAGTTAGGAATCCTCAAAAGATCTGTTTTATGATCCTGGAATAGATAATAGAAATCAGATGTGTCAGCAGAATTCCCTGACTTGGTACATAAGACAGATTTAATAAATAATTATTCAAGTTATTCAGCTTTTGATAAAAATAAAATTTCTGAAAACTAGCTCAAAAATATATGCATATATAATTAAAAGTGATTAATCAAGTTCTTGGTAAATGCGGAAATCAAACTACGACTTTGCATTAGGAACTATCTACTTTTTAAACAATTGTTTAAATTCAAACCATAAGCCACTAAGTCACATTTATGTAAAAATGTTTTCCAGGGTTCTCCTATAACTCCTATTACTATTGCATTTCTGTAAATGTCAAACATGAGGACACATCATTAAATTATATCAGGAAAGCAGGCCAATTAATTTATATGGAATTATTTATTTGAATGACAGCACAATACTGACTAATAATAATAATAAAAAAAACAACTTTGGATTTGTCTTTGCCTTTTTTTTTTTTTTTTTAATGTCAAATGCCTGTTTTATGTCAGCGTGATAATGAGACACTTCAGGATTGCTCAACATATAAACCTCTGCATATTGCCAGGTCAAAGGCCAGTAACTGTCTGCTACAGACAAATCCTCAGAGCCTCAATTCCGTGATTATTCCCTCCAAACTCCCGGGGATGACGTACACTGCGGACGAACAGTGTCAGATTCTTTTTGGGCCAACTGCTTCCTTTTGCCAAGAAATGCAGGTAAGGATGGACTTACACTTTGGAAAACATGTGTACTCGTTCTTTCTTCAGCAGGAGGATTTTTCTGCGTATGTAGTTGAGAAAGAAAGCATATAGTGCCTTTGTAACTAGAAATTTATGCTGCCCTTTCCAAAGTCACTGTGAATATTTTTCATTTATTTATCTTGTAAGCCAAGTTCTGGATTTCCAAATATACTGCACCATGCCATATAGTATCACATCACTGATATGTTTAGAAATATTTTTATTTAGAAATGCAGTGTATAATTGTGTGATGTCACCTCAAAGTAAAGAGTTGAGTATCTGCAATTAGATCAGCTGGGAGCTAATTTCACCTGTTTCTTCTGCTCAGGCATACCCACTGTGCCTTGGGTATTGAACCTCCATGTCTAAGCTTTTACTTGTGGTTTCTGTGCTAATTCTGAAGGAGAACTGCAGTATTATGTAGGTTGTCAGCCCGGGCAAATCCACACTGCTTCACAGTAAAGCTCATGCAAGCCCAGGCAGAGTCCTGGTCTTTCTATCTATTCCTTTCTTTTCTGACAGATTTCAATTTAATTGTCCCTCTTTTTTAGCAAGTCAGTTGTGTTACTTCGTAAWCCAGTGGTCTTAACAGTATGAAAAAGTATGGTTTTGGGAGAAATGCTAGAGGCCAAAGGTAYTCTATAAAGTTGAGATCACTGAAATAGAAATCATAACTGCAAATAAAATGATGGTAGCTCATTTTGAAGTACTTTGGGGTTATGTTCCCCATATCAGAAATTGCGTAAAAACATGCCGTAGACAATGAGGGCAGATTCTAGAAAATCTGGATCAGGGAGACAAGGACTTTTGCCATAAAAAGTCACCTTGATTGTTCCTCTGCTTTCTTCTGTCTTGAGGCAAAATTTACCATCCCTTCAGAAAATTTGGTCTTTAGACTGTTCTTTACAAATACCAGTGATTTCCCCCTTGCTATCAAGAATTCCTCTTTATAATRTAATAGCTAAAGCAAGGAACTAAAAGGACCTACTCGCGCATTTTCCTAAGTGAGCCCCTCCACTKCTCTTTCATGAGTGGAATCTTGCTTTATTTATAAGAGTCTTTTTTCATACCCTAAGCAAAATTTATGGACCCTGAGAAGAAAAGTGTGAGTGTACCTCAGAGTGCAAGATTTATACCGTGTCACTGTGCTTGCCTTGTATGGGAGCCAAGTTTGCTTTTATGCCCATGATGTCTCACACAAGCATCAATTAGACCCTACCATTGTTTCACATAACAGATAGCCAGATCGTGGCCCAGAAGTAGAATCTGGTGATTAAATGAGCTTGTAGAACTTGCCAAGGGAACATAATTGTTGAACTCTTAAATGTTGGCTTTTAAGATTAAAGTCCAGGATGTGAGTACTATCTGGTCAGTTCCATTAAAACACTTCCTGTCATAACACAGCTGTGATCTTTGCAAAGAAGTAGGAGACTGGTGATATTTCATCATGATTTTTAAGGCATTTAAGKGAAAGATCAAAATGGAAATATTATAACCATGGCACAAAATCTGTCCTCATCACCACCAGACATTAAACAATCTTGACTTTGCACAAATCTAGTTCTGACCTGCCTATTTTGTTTCTTTTCCTTACTGTCAGCCAACACCTTCTTTCCAGATGCTTATTTGATTGGAATAGCTTCCCTATCAGGCACACAAATCACCTTCACTCTTTCAATTAAAAAAAAAAAAAAAACCAAACTTGAAAAAGCTGGCATGACCTCTGCTGTTTCTGCATTACACTCTTGACTGTCAGGCAATTTTTTACTAGCTTTTGCTTTTAAATGCTTGTGATAAACTCATTCTTACAAAAGAAATATTTTGTGTGTGCCTGGCAACATTTTGTTTCCCAGTAAATGTTTTACAGTTTGTGAATAGTCTAACATCATCAGTATAATTTTATCACTCCCAATCATTTTTATTTCCCTTAATTAGTCTAAATAATTGTAACTGTGTTTAGGACAGATGCCTTGTAAACTGCATTGACTTAGCTATTCAGATTCTGAGTGAATGAAATTTTTGCCCCAAAGGAGTAAATTTCTATTTTAAAAGTTAGAGCTCTAATTGTAGTATTGTTACTGGCCTCCAGATTTCTGTTAATTTCCTTTTCAGTCCTAGTTTACATTGTGGCTTTGGGGATTTTTGGTGMAGATACTGAAGAGCTCATCATGTTTTGTCCAAAATACCAGAAATTCCCAAATGTCAAAGGTAAAAAGGTARCAGTAATCTCTGGATCCATAATTTCTGCAGCAAAAGCACCAGAGTACTAAGTAATCTATTYGACATTTGAAGGAAGTGCAAGTACAGAAAAAAAAAAATTCATCCTCCAGTTTTGGTAATTCTTCTACTTGGGTTTGAGGAATCTCAGAATGAATGAATAATAGGATTAGATTCTTATTAGAAAAAATAGTGAAGGAGAAGTAAGCTGAATGATATGTCCAACTGGGGGAGGTAGGTTCATGGTTTATAATGAGATGATGTAGAAGTGTTTTTAAAACATGCAAATGCACACAAAGCACTTCAGAATGTCAGGTATGTTGATTTGCTTGACTTTACATAGCTGAAGTGTCTCTATGTGCTTACTCACCCAAATCCCTGTAAATTTGTCTCTAACAGAAAAGACTTTTTTTTTTTTTTTTCAATTTCTAAGGAACTGTAGGTTTGTTATCAGGCGTTCTGCAATTCTRTGCAAGTAAACATGAAAGTACTTTATGCAAAAGAAGCAAACTCTAAAACATGCTTTAAAATGTGATGACATAAGGGAAAGGTTCTCTTTATTTGTTTAAAAACTGGATGCCTTTTGCCAAAAGTGTATTCTGTCACTTTTCAGGTGTTACTGAAGCACGTGATCCTGGTCATGAGCATTGCATTACCTGTTATATCTGCATAGTGCTCTGAAACTGACCTAGACGTCTTGTTAGTAACTCTTGGTTCCCGGCTCTAAAGTTCTATCTTAAAGTGCCTCATTAAAGACGATTTTAGAAACATAATTTATGTTTCTTATATGAATTCTTCTTAATAAGAATAAAAATTACACTTTGGTATTTAAAAATATTTCAAAAACATACTGGTATTTATGTGTTGTATAATATTATATTGCCCTATAATTTTTTAGTATATTACATTGTTATATTCACATATATCTCAGCCTTAGGATAGGCATTTTAGGATTTGTATGGGCTAAATGTTGCCTTATCAGTTCAGCCTATTCAAAAGAATAAAACTATTGCAAAATCAGTTAGAAATCTTGTTCCTGTGTAATGCCTTTGCCCTCCACATTCTTTGATTTTCTCCTTTCAAAAACAAAAACAAACAAAGAAACAGATATTACAGACAGTTTTTTTCACAAGGCTCCCACTGAAACTGTCCTGCTCCTTGGTTCAGGCACAGTCTTTTATTGAATTATGTTTCCTGTGCAGTTGAGATATTTTTCAAGGTAGCATAAGATTTAGCACACATTTCTCATGCATACTGTAAGCAACCAGAGACTCTTACTAGTTTTACTAATATTAACAAATCATTTCTGTCAGAAAGAGCACGTCTCCTGGCAGCCTGGATTCTGAAATCCTACAGATCTTTCCCCTCTCCTCCCCTCCSCGGGCTCCTTCTTGTCCATGTTTGGGGTAACCACACATATTTGGGGGAATCATGGTGCTTATGCACTAACATTCAGGGTGTGACCCAGCCCCAGCTGGCCCTCTCACTGCTGTCTGCTTTCCAGGTAAGGAGGAGTGAAGCGGGGAAGGGAACAAAGTTGTGATTCTCCGCTTGACAGCAGGAGGGCTTTTGAGGGAGAGCTGGGGAAAGCTGCCAGGGGAATTTTGAGAAATGCTTGAGCCAACATACTTCAAGGCAGTGCTTTCTTTTGAAGGAGATAAGACTAGTTCTGATGCTTAGGATGGACAGAATGAGTTTTTCCTTCCATCTTCACTGCAGACTCGTCTCATCTACCCTCTTTCTGTTCCTTCACCCCACAAAACTATTTCAACCTGATTCATCATCTTACTTTGCCACTTCATTCTGGGCATGAAGTTTGATAAATATTTAAGCTATTTTCAGAGAGATGAGGATTATGTCACTAGAATATCATCAGGTAGCGGCAGTGGGCATATGGAAGTCCCAAAGAAGCTTCACCGTTTCTAGAAAAAGATTTTCTGGATTGTGCAAGATAGGATGTTAGTGTCAGGAAAATCTCTCTAACTTATGAAATTGTGTGTCTTTTCTTCAAGGAACAATTGTATGCTTGCTATATGTCAAGTACAAAGGTAGAAATAAAAATGAGTTTTAACAGCTATGAGATGAACAACAAGGCTGCATGTGCAATGTGAAAACATTTGAATTTTTTTTTGATGTATCTTTCTTATTTATTCATTCTCATCTGTGAGTCCATCCCAGCACTCATGAGTACTTTTTCAGTTTAAATAACCTTTGCTCACAGGTTCAGGGAACATACAGGAGGGACTATGTTGTATGCTTTTGACTGCTTTTGCTCGCTTCTTTGTATGTCRTATAGAGGGATTGGGTGTTAGTGCAGTATGCTTCCGTAGCATCAGTTTTATTTATAGTTTTTTTAAATTTATGTATCTTTTTACTTTATATGCAGCCTATTGACCTGTTCCTATCTTTTCTCTTCCCTCTAAACTTCTAAATAACATAATTCTACATAGCTGCAGAAAGCATCATGAGTGCATATAAGTGCACTCATCTTAAAACTTTGCATTTTATGGCTAGGGACAGAGCTGCATTTATCCTTTTCATCTCAAATGAATGAGCAATAAATAAAAGCACTAAAAATATGAAAGCTTTTTTTTTTAAAAAAAAAAATGCCCAGAAAGTTTCACGTGTTTAAAAATATGTTTGTCCTTGTACCTACTTACTTTTATGCCCCTGAATTGTGTGCTAGTAACAGGATTCACATTCCAGCCTTAGCTGAAATCACACTGCCTGCAGTCAGGGAAAGTGCATCTGTGCAGTGCGAGCTTCCCAACATGGGGCAAAACTGTTCCAATGAGTTTGTCAGGTCAGAGTTACGCAAGAGCTGTGACCCCACAAGTGAGACTCCTGCAGTTCTTCCTCTCCCTGCACCCRYTTGAGTTCTTCCATGTGTCAATGAYCAGTGAGAGTCTAAGCATGATTTGCCCATTGTGATTTTTGTTTGTGCCTAACCTATCTTTAAACTTACTTCAGGGTGATCAAGTGTGTAACTTTATGACAAAATCAATGGATTAGATGCAGGAAGTTGTTTTACATAAGACTGATTTTATGCTTAGCTGTGTGTGTGTTTTTTCAGCACGTCATTTGCACTGGGTTATGGTGTAAGGTGGAAAGTGAGAAAGAATGCAAAACTAAACTGGATCCACCAATGGATGGAACAGACTGTAACACTGGAAAGGTATGTTACTGGTTTTCCTGAAGTAGAAGTGACAAAATAATACAGATTACACTGAACRACTACGTTCTAGAAAAGAAGCTGAATAGGTATTTGCACTGTCTACAGTTATTGCTTACTTTGATTATCATTGAACTAACACAGTTTGTGTGTAGATGTGAGTGTGTATGACATGGAAAAGAGTATATTTTCCTACAAACAAAGAAATTCTTCTAAATTTGCCAACACCACAGGTGCTAAGTGCTTTGGTGTTTACACTGTTTTATTTCAATTCTTTCAGGTTTTGGTGCTATTTTATGAATAGAATGCTATTGTTACATTACTTATTGTAAACAGAAAAATAAGTTTTTAAGGATGTGAAAATCTCTGATTTAAATACAATAGAAATAGTCTCATGGAAAAATCAACAGAGATTTGTGACACAACTTTTTAGGATAAGTTATGTTAAAGATATAGCATGTAGACAGTATCAGCACACCTGAAAGTATTAAACACCCTTAAAAATATACTGTCAYGGAAACTGAATGGTTGACTCAAGTCAGACTTAGGTTAAATGTTCTTTAACAGCTTTCATAGTGCAAAAATGCTATGTGTKTAACTGTAAATGAAAGCAAATGAACTCAAACAAAAAAACAACAGAGCTGGAACATGCTTGAAATTTCACAATAACAGCATTTTCTCACAAGATTATCTCATCTGTTAAAAAAATGCAAATAAATCTACAAATAGATTAAAATTAATTTTGGGGAGTAGTAATTTGAGGGTAGTATTATTTTACATACCCAAAGGAAAAGAGACTTTACTCATTTTCATATCTCTAAGACAATGTCACTTGCCATAATCTAATGATTATGATCTCTGTGTGTCTGTTACGGCGAGCCAGGAATGCCTATGATAGGGAATAGGAAGCAACACTTCTTTCTAAGACCACACAGTATTTCCCATTGGAAAATCATAGCATCTTCAAATACGTATCCAAATTAGTGTGTATTTTTTACACAAAAATGTCCATGTGTCATTAACTTACTTGCAAAATGTGATAAAATGACAACTCATTGAGCAGGATTCATTCTTAAAAGTTTTGTTGATGCATGTAGAAGCATGATGATATGATAGTGATATGGCTCTTCAGGTCTGTAAGGAAGGTAACACTATTTTCTTTTTGTATAGCTTATTGCAGTAAATAATGCAAAAGGCCCGTATGAGGGTAATGAGTATAAGCAATATTGATCCAAATCACCTGTGCATTGTGCCAGGCTACAGGGAGATATTATGTATGTCTAGCAGTAAAAAACCTAAGCAGACATCACTGAATCATCTCAGTGGATTTTGTAAAAGATGAGCTTCAAATTTCACAACTAGCTTCCTTTCCTTTGCTTTGCTTTAGGTTGCAGAGACAGTGTTGTCTTCTTTTCAGCTCTTATGATGTGTAAGGAGTTTCAGTTACTTTTTCCAATCCAGTTTAGGTGTTCTTTGGGCCAGAGATTTGTAAACAACCCTCAGCTTCTTTGTCCTTTCTCTGAGAAAAAAAAAAAATTAAAAAGACCAAAAAAAAAAATTTAGGCACTGTATCTTTAGAAATATCTTTATATAAATATTATAAATATGAACATTTCAGATTGAAGAATCCAAAATTATTATAAAATCAGTACTTTTGTGATATCCAATATAATAATGCAGCTGTCTGATATGAAGACTTTTCAAACATGGTATAATTATGCCATCATCGCAGTGCAATAATTTAAGGCAAAAAATAAAAAGGAAAGTTGAAATGAAGACCAGTTTGAAACTGCAGATGGAATTTAAGAACACCAGACAAGAACTTGACACAGACCCTGTAAATAGAAGTGTATTGTAAAGAGTTACAAAGGTCTTTATTGACTGCATTATTGGCATGGTATGGTCTGCTTGAAGTATAAGACTTCTTCAAGCACTTTGAATTGTTTGAATTACTGTCATTAATAAGGTAAAGTGGTAAGAGAAATTTGTTAAATTTCTGATGTCAGTGAAATGAATTGTTTATTACCTTTTTGTAGCCATATTGCTTTTCAGTTGTTTTCTTAAATTCTTGGTACAGCTTTTCACTTACTGTAAGTTAATAAAATGCTACTATTCTGTAGAATTATGATGGTATGTACTAGATTACAGAAAATGACGATTTTAATTGGATAATTTTAACATGAGAAATAGCAGTAGTTTCTTCAGTAAATGATGTATACATATGAGGTTATAAAGCAGATGATCTGTTCTTTTTAAATAAATACCCAAGCTTCTATTGACTTTCTCAGGATTAGCTTACTCTGGCAACCATCCTCTAGTTTTTGAATACAAATTGTGAATAGAGCTTCATATTCTCTGTAACTTGTAACATAACTTTATGACAGAGGTCATGATATATATGACATGTTCCCCTTGACCATGCCTACCCTAGGAAATCATACAAGCCCAGAGAACAGCCATGAATGCTGTGATGGGATTGTCAGGTGACTGATCCATGCAATGAGTCTGGACTGAACCYCAGGGCACTTTCCTAGGCAATGCCCAACCTCAAATGAAAGATCTTGAAGCCTCAAGACCAGACTGGGATGGTCTGTTCTAGAGACCATTTGCAACAGGCTGTTCTATTAGCTGTGCTGAGAGCGAACTTGGACTCGAGCTTGTAGATCTGACCCAATTCCTGAGTCAATTGAGGACTGGGCATTCAACAAAATGCTTTGTTGGGTTTTCTGTGTGCTTATAAATCAGTAATTTGTTTGTTATGTATCTTGATTTACTTACCTGAGAGATTAATTTCGACCTAGTGGTGTAAGGCTGGCGAGTGTATCAATCGGACCTCTTTTGCGGAGCACATGGAGGGCGAGTGGAGTGCGTGGAGCACTTGCAGCCGAACTTGCAACACTGGAGTCAGCAGTCGACAGCGCAAATGCCCTGGGTAAAAACAAGTTCAGCTTTCCTTTGCTGTTCATCCATGTTTTCTAATTCTTACATGTACAGAAATCTACTGAGATACTGTTGCCATATGTAAGCAATTCATTCTGTATGAATACTGAAAAACTCAGTAGGAGAAAAGTTATTTAGGGTTGGGAACTTCTGTTTTCCTGAAAGTGTGTCAGATAAGCTTTGTCCAATTAGGTAAGGGTCACAAACTTTTAATGTGCATGGTAAATGGATGATGAGAGCAGAATATTTCTAGGAAATTATCTGTTTTACAATGATTTTGCTTTGTTGTGTGGAAACACTGACTTACCTCATTTCTACTGTTCTCAAAAGCTTAGATAATATTATATTGGAGAACACAACCTCTGTTTCACACTTCAGCTGAAGAAGAAAAGTACATAAATTACCTTGACTTGGAGAGCATGCCRAATATAATTCTCATTCTTCATTTTTTTCCTGGAAAAAAAATTATCTTATTTCTTATTTGGATGGTCAAGGGATTAAAATATTTTCAAGATTTTCTGAAGGCATTTAGGTATAGTATATCTGGAAAGAAAATTCATAAAACTCTTAACTTGTGTAATTGAAAATTCTATGTCTTCAGGGTAAAGAGAGTTTTAACCAATAACCTGTGTAGAGCCAGCATTTCACTGTAGATATCTCAGTAGTCAGAGAGAAGATACTTTCCTATTAATTACTCAGTACTCTGTTTCTTTCATACATCACTAACACGAAGAGAAAAGAAGGAAAAACAGACAGAGAAGGAGGAACACAATAAAACAAATGGTTTTCGAAAATAATAGAATGGAACGAGGGAAGTGAAAAAAAGATGAAAGATAATAGATTTGGAGAAAAAGAAACAGGAGAGGAAGGCAGAGGTTATAGGAGAGAAATTTGTGTAAGGAAATGTGAGGAAAACATAGCTACAGCTATAGAAAGGTAATGTATTCTAACATAAGAATATATTCCAGAGATGCACAATGCTTTCATATTCCCTCCCATCTAAATGTCACTTCTAGATGCATACCTGAAAGCTAGTACCTGAATTTAATGCTGTCTTAATTTTACTTTAATTCGTTACTTCAAGCAAGGTTCCCCRTAATTAGCTCCAGTTTCTGCATCTGCTTTTCTTTTGCTTTTGTTCATTAGCACTCATAGGCACCATTGATGGASCAGAAAAAAAAATCATATTCTCTGTAACACCACACCTGGAAAGGAGGCAGCCRATCTAGATTAATGGAAGCGACCCTTCACTGGCTCCATTGGCTCAGTCAGGCTAGAAGAAAAATTACCTGAGCTGTATCATCAGTAATACTGAAGTTCTTTTTACTGCATACTCATAGGATTCCAGCTAATCATAGGCCTTCTTTAGAGCCAAGTGTATGTTTTGGCATCTGTGGCTCTTCACATGTTATGTAACTGGTCCAAACAGAAGGCAAGCATCTTTTGTTTTGTGAATTTGATTYTCTTGGAGGCAATGTCTTAATACTACATTTCAGCAAAAGTTCTTTTATTTAAGCTGACTTTGTACATAGAATGAAAAAACTGTGCTGTAAGGTTGACAAAATGGGGCCAACAAACARGCATGGTATTTATGCTGTCTTTTCTAGTCCAGGCCTTGAAGCAGAGTGTCACGGTCCCATGCTGCAGTACAGAGTCTGTGAAAACCCGTCTTGCGCTGCTGGCACGCCTGCCTTCAGGGACTGGCAGTGCCAGGCTTTYGGTGTCAGATCCTCCTATCAGAAGCACATGCAACAGTGGCAGGCTGTCGTTGATGATGGTGAGTATAAGCCATGTCCCACACAATCACCTGGTAAGATGTCTTTTAGCTGGCTGATATTGACATTGATTAAGAAATATATGGCAAAAGCTTGGGAAAAAAGATTCTTAGTGAGCTATTTTTATTTTATGACCAAAGTTTGGTGATATTTTCACATGCTCCGGAAATTACTCTCTCATATTCCTTTTGAATTTGTCAATAATAATAATCTTCGGCATGCACAAAATGCTTGTGTTTGAATGAGGTCTCCTATATTCCATTACTGCCACACCTGAAGGCTGCAGTTGTCCCTATATGTTGCATGACACAGAATTGATATTTGAAAAATGAGCATAATATCAAATTGTGGTAATACCTCATTTCTGGAGTGACTTAATTAGGATTGGCCTTTTGGGGAGGAGTAATCMATGGCATGTTTTACTAGTCTTGTTGGCTTTGCCTTTTCCAAAATAGTATTAGAACAATTAAAGTGTTCATCTTGAATTTATACTGAAGAAGGAATAAATATCTGTTTAAGAAGAACTGAAAAGTCAAAATTGTTTATCTCTTAAGTTTATTTTTGTGTATGAATTTTGAGATAGTATCAGTTGTGTTTAACAATCTGAGATACATTTGCTATACWGTAAAAGCAACAATGAGTAACTCAACTTTTTTAATTGCAAATATTTTGAGTATTTTAACTGCCATGCACTTAAAAAAGTTTGTCCAGTGTTGTGKGGCTCCTATCTTTTTGAGTTCAGTCTCCCTAAAGTAATGTTTAGGTTCAAAGTCTTAAAAGGCATTCCTTTAAAAAATGGTGATAGATTCTGTTCTTAAAATTACACATGACTTTGCAAWTACTTTTTGCAGGGTAACAGAAATTTAAAGGACAAAAACTCGGGCTTCGCACATCTTCACTGGAGATGGCTTGTGTTTGATTGACTTCACGTGTTGTCAGAGGAGATGACATGCATTTGCTCCTGTCCTCTAGAGATGCCTAGAGCCTGTGTCAGTTTTAGCAAATAAATGTGCACAGGCCTGTCTCTGATGCCTAAGTCAGCTGGCACACGAGACCCTATTTTTCAGTTCTTTTACACTCTGAAAATGAGTGGTGACATCCAGAATGCTTTTTGGAAATGGTCCTTTGCAGGTGGCGGTTTCCAGCTAATGCAAGTTGGTGCAGGCCAAAAATGTGCCATAGACTGCTCTACCATTTAACTGCGTAGGCAGTAGACTTCCAGGGGCCATGGCTGTTTCCTGGAACTGTTTAATTTACTAATAAAATGCACTCCAGGCATCTATCTAGAAGACAGTATGAAATCAGAGTGGCATAGACTGTGTCTCAAGGAAATAATTTTTAAATTGAGGATTGCCGTTATGCTTTCAAAATTTACAAAAGCTTTAGGAAGAGGTTCTGAGCCAGTATGTGAATAAGTAAATATATGAAAAAAAGGTGTGAATTTATGTTGACTCTTGAGAGAAGACTTTATGTAATATATTTATAGTTAGTTCAGCAGTGGTCAAGCAGATACCATTATTTATTGAAGGTGTCTATCAGTGGACTCTATAGTGGAATCTATAGTGTCTATAGTGAAGGACCATCAGGGGTTCAAAAGACAGAGTTTTGAATTTTTTTTATTCTTTTCAAAATTATAAATGCTTTGCAGAATGTTTCAGAAATGCAGCAAAAAATTGCTTGACCTTGCTAACARTGTTAGAAATAATGTGTTCTTTTTTTATGTCTTTTTTTTTTTTAATATGGACTTCGTAAAGCCATATATATTTCTGCTCAGGGTGTTTCACTTAATTTTTCTTTCTCTTTGACCTATATAGTTAGCAAATCTGGAAAGTGTAAGTTTCTTTTTTAACCAGTATTTATGATCTGCCAAAAGTATAGTAGAAGAAAGTATAGATTACAACCAAAATATTCCAACAGCTGTAATGTGCATATTCTTAATTGTAACAATGAACATGACATGAGTATTATGTAGGCTCAGGTTTATAGCTCAAGTACATTTTAGCAGGAAATGGAACATCAGTTTTTCAAACAGAGGGAAAGATGAAAACCCTTTTATTTTATTTTGCTTTCCCTAAAATAAGTTGTTATACTAACAGAGGTCCATGCCAAACAGATAAGCAGGCATCAGTTTTAAAAATCCCAATGGTATTAATTTTGCATATATTAAGTGACTTTTATATTGGTTTGGTGTTTCTTACATCAATTGCTCTTACAGAAAAGCCATGCGCCTTATTCTGTTCTCTGGCTGGAAAGGATCAACCCATTCTCCTAACAGAAAAGGTCATGGATGGAACTTCTTGTGGCCAGCATGGGTTAGATATCTGTGCAAATGGCAGATGTCAGGTATGAAGTCCTGTTTCAGAGCTCGGGTACCTATGCATAAATGCATGAGTATAAATATGTTACATATATGCATTACTTATTTGACAGAAAGTTGCAAAAGGCATAACTAAGACTGCATGTCTCTTCTTGTATTGAAATAACATAAGTTCATTTCTATCAGTGCACATGTTTTTTTAGGTTGGGGAATGTGTGTCTATGATGATAAGGATGATAATAACAAATTGTGGTACAGAGTAGGATGACTCCAGTTCATTCGATCTTGTAAGAGAATGACAAGTTGACCATGAGGCAGCAGTGTGCCCTCGTGGCCAAGAAGGCAAATGGGATCCTGGGGTGCATTAAGCAGAGCGTCTCCAGCAGGTCGAGGGAGGTGATTCTGCCCCTCTACTCAGCCCTGGTGAGGC
>PTEX01000330.1:0-80460 GCA_003342815.1 Eudromia elegans
CCCCGGGATCGTCGCTGGATTCTTTTGGAGCGCTCTCTCCCAGGCCGTGCTCTCCAGCCGACTAGCCGCTCGGGTAATTACGTTGGTGGTTCCTGGGAGGAGGGCCGCTTCAGATATTGAGCAGATCTACTACAGATTTTCATATTACTTTGAATCTCCTAAATACTGAACACCCATTAATACAGTTCTGCTAAGAACTGACAAAGAACAGATAACTGCAGATAAGTCTTTATTGTCCAGGCTAGGATGGAATTTCCTAGCCAAACAGAGGCTAATGTGGTTTTCTCAAAGAATAGAGTATTCCCATACTTACTTCCCACAGGACGAATCCATTAAAGAAAAAATATCTTACCTACTTTCAAATTTTTTGAAAAGGAAATTGAATGGAGTTGGCTCTACTTCCTTGCTCTCTAGGCCTTTCTTTTTAATTCTCCCAAAATAAGAATTCTCTAAATTTAGAATTTAGAATCATTTTGTATCATTTGCATCTTTGCTAAAATATTCCTGTCTGCTTCCCTCTGTCAACTGTGAGCAAACTGTATATATACTCCATAATTCTCAGCTCATAACCTCATGCCACTGAATGTGACTCCCCAACAGGTGTAAACTGCAGCAGAAAGCATCAATGTGCACCATATGGACTATTCTCTCTGAGCTGGCTACTAGAAGAAGCAGATTGCTCTTTGGCCATCTTTGGTCTCTCTCCCTTCTCTTTTTCACCTACTCTTTCTTTTCAGGGTTAGCTCAGGGTTTTGTTTCATCTCTATACAGCAGTGTATCCTAGCGTTACCTGAGAGTACTCAATAAATTTATTTCTTTGCTTTTCTTTTTCCTTCTCCAAAACAGCTGAAATCCACATTTGTTTTGTTTCCACATTTGATTTGCCTTCCCCTCAACCTGTTCATGTCTAAAATAATTTCTTACTTATCTTCTTTCATAGAGGAGATTTTCTGTGTCTCACGTCTTCGCTTTCATTAAAATTTTACTAGACTGCAAATATAGGCCACCCTTGCGGCAACCCACAAAGGGCTTGAATCTAAAATTTGAACTGCAATGTCATCAAGAAACAGAGATTTGGGTCAAAGGATATCTATAATAGTAAATCTGTCTGAAGAAGAAATGCTGAAAGACATAAAACAAAAATGCTATTTAATAACCCTATGCTGTTTACAAAAACTGAGACTTTACAGATGAGCACGGGTTACCCATATGCTATTGAAAGGAGCCCCTCTTCTACTGAAAAAGAATTAGAATTTGAAAATGGCTTCTCTGAAGACAATCTAGATATCAAATAGCTACTCACATGCCAGGTGTATATGCTAAACTGCAGCACTGCTATGGAAACTGAAAAGGTACTTTCTTCCTCTCCACATCTATTGTCTCTGTGTCTTCACCATCCTGCCTCCATACTCAAGGAAAATCTAAGTCTGCTCCTATTAGTCTTTAAATTTAATCATAGCGATGAGGACCTGAATTGTATTCTAAGGATTGCAACCTTCTAATTGCATTCTATTGCATTCTTCTGAATCTTCAAAAGAATTGCCATTTTACTTTCTAGGCAGCTACCGACAAGCAAACAGTAATTTTCACACATGTCCATTTTAACAGAATTTAAAATGAATGAGACTATGTCTGCAGGAATTTATTGACCAATAGGATTACTATCATAGCTTGTGATAAGTGAAAAATATATATTTTGTAATTTTTATATATATATATATATATTCCTATCAGGGAAGTTTGCAGGCATGCCAACTTAAAAAGTTTGAGCAAATCTACTGAAGATTCATTGTAAAGCAGTGAACATGGAACTGAGCATTTTCTTCTTTGAAATCATTTCTTTCAGCACAGGCCTTCCTCTCAAAAGGAAAAGAGAAAGGGAATGTTGTATTGGCCCAGTTATTAACCTACTGCACTTTTTCTACAAGAACAGCTGATGTCTACGTCAGAAAATAGCAAACTGGCATCATTTTAATCCCAATAGAAACAAATCCCTCACAGCTATATTTTGAGAAATTCTTTGAAACAGAAAATACTAATTAATACAAAATTTTTGTCTCTTTGAATGAATAGTTGGATATTTTTGTACAGTGTAAAAACATATCTTACTGTACACTCTGTTGCTTGTGAAAAGAACAGACTATATATATATGTATACTGAAAAAAATTACATGTGTCATATCTGAGGGAAAATATGTTACTTGTTCAAAATTCAATGAATACTTTATAGAAATAGAGATTGTTCTGCTCCAGTAAGTTTAGTTACTCAAACTTCATTTTACTGTGTTGTGCTAGGACAAAGATTTATGTCTCCATTAGAATAAAACAGAAATAGTATAAACCGTGTGATTTTTAAAGAACAAAATAAGGAGTCAAGAAGCACATTACCAGGACCAACATCAGGTGGTGCTAGCAGACACAAACCCAACGTGAGCAGTCCTGGAGTGACACCCAAACACCCTACTAATTTTTTAGCTCTGTTGCAATGGATGGATGTATTTCTGCTTCCCTGTGACACAGCAGAGACATCCTGCTTCCAGTAATTGTTTTCCCAAGTTAATTCTGACCCAATGAATCCTCTTGTTTTCAATCTTAATAAGTCCCAAAAAAAACTCATGCTTTGTTCTTTAACAGCTTTGTGTAAGCACAGAAGGTGTCTACAGGGCACCTGAGAGAAAAATAAATCTGCTGCACACTACTAAATCTTGTCAAAGGAGGGTATTGTTTCTAGTATTCTTCCCAAGACAACAGGCAGCCTTGGAAAAGGAGGGCTGGTGTTGATTCATTCATTTTAATGAATTTCAGACATCTCAAATGTTAATGTCCAATTCTGCTAAGTTTCCTTTATGGACCACAAAGATAAAGAATTCTAGAATATCATTAATTTTAGATGGCAACAATAAGATAAGAATGAATTGCACTCCCAAAGTGACTATTACTCTTCACTGAATACAAAGGGTATCTGTGGTGACTAGCTTGGAAGTATAGCCTGCAATATATCTTTCAAATGTTAACTTAGATCAATTCCACCCATCTTGTCTTACTGTTTTGTCAAAAAAAAACATGCAACTTTTAGTTCAGGAGGGGATTGGATTGTCCATTTATGTTTGTCTCTATGACATAAATACATAGGTATATGACATCATAGATATTTTGCTTCACTGTCAACAGCACCACTCAGATACTCAAGAACCAGAAGTACTCAGGCCAGTTTGATTAATCTACAGAAGACAGCTGCCAGCGTTTTGTCACAACAGATATAAGCAAAACATTCTACAAATCTAATATGTTCTTGCAGGTGTGGAATAAAACTGTTTGGTGATCTCTAATATGAGCCTTTAGGATCTGTGCATTTTCCTCAAATCACTACTGTCCTTAATGGAGTATATTACAGATTAATTTCTTCATGTCACATTTGGCAGAAGGAGTGTTACTAGTCTGAAAACTAAATCAACCAAGTATAGGTTTATATCTACACATGATAAATATTTAATCTCCCATTGTATTTGATGCAGTCCATGATTTCTGGAAAGCTGAACCTAAAGGTTCAATTCATCTATCTAAATGCAAGCGTTTCATGTCATTTAGATGCTATACAATATATGAGAAATTTTCTTAGTTGTGGCAGATATGATACAGGGCCAAGGGCCATAGGATGTCCTTCCTTTTCAGAAAAGCTTCTAGGGCAAGGCAAAAAAGATATCTCAAATGGTGGATGTAATCTATACTGAGGCAATGAAATGAATGCTTAAGTCTACTGAGATTTCCATTGACATGAAGACCTATATATGGAGGTGTCTTAACCTCACACTGTGTCACCTCAGATGGAATCTAATCTCTAGTACTGCAGTAGATACATTCACACACATATATATATATGTGTAACACAAAACTGAGGTTTGCTGATCTAAATCTGAATTCCCCTCAAAGCATCCATCTATTACTTTATAATATTTGATTAATATATGCAACATGTTCTGGACAGGTTGCTCAGAAACTATTAGCTCATTTAAATGTATATTAAATGAGGACATTTATTGAGAACAGGTCCATTATTAAAATCTCTCTCTGGTGGAGGGTAACAATTCTCAGCAAAATTAAGCAATAATAGGATGAAAAAAAAGGGGTTATAGCTTCACTATCTGTAAATATAGAGGAATTCAGCCAAGTAAGAAGCTATGAAAATGGATGATTAACACTTAATTATAACACTGTTATTAAACAATACTTCTCTTCCAGCAATGCCACACTTCCTCTGCTATATAGTAACTGAAGTTTCATATTAAGCAGCATGTAGCTTGTAATCAGAATTAGGAATCTACAATATTTGGTAATCCTTGGACAAGGATTTTTGCTTTTGAACACAGAGGTCATGAATCACAGAGAATCACAGAGATCATTATGAGATAAATTTCAGACCATTTTTCCTGAGTGGAGGTAAAAGTAGCAAGTCCCTTTTTCCTTCCCATCCCCTCTTCCTAAGATGGCCTTGACTTCTCATTCCTGCTGCAAGTTGCCAACATCCATCCAAATACCACAGTAATTTCACACGTATTGTATAATTTCAAAAATCATTACATTAATTTCCTTTGAAGAAGTGCACTCCTTAGATCCTTGAAACACAGGCTATAGAGGCACTTTAGCTGATGGACATCTTTGTTTTTTATTTGAAAGTTTCTGCTTTCTTCATTCCTAGGAGAAAATCCCATCTTTAAACAGGCTACTGAACAAGATGGTACTATAATTCAATAGGTAACACAGCTCCCTCTGAGCCAGGCCACTGCCTCAACATAACATTTTAAATAGTCTCATTTTTACTGCAGGTGCCATCTTTCAAAATGAATCATATTGATTAAATTTTTTCCACTGGAGAGCTTATGCTCTGCTCTGAAGCTGTCCACCATTTTACTTATTTTATTTTATTTTATTTTATTTTATTTTATTTTATTTTATTTTATTTTATTTTATTTTATTTTATTTTATTTTATTTTATTTTATTTTATTNATTTTATTTTATTTTATTTTATTTTATTTTATTTTATTTTATTTTATTTTATTTTATTTTATTTTATTTTATTTTATTTTATTTTATTTTATTTTTAGAGCTGTTTTTATTTCTTAAATGGTTTAGATGGTTAACATTTCTTTGTGATCATCTTGATAACTCCTAGGAAAAGTAAAAATAAGCTAGACCTATAAACAAGTAATTTAAAATTATGATCTATTTTGTGGGGACTCCATATAAATATTCTGCAGCACTCTCCCTGTACAGGTTTCCAAGATAACCTGGCAAGCATTTGCTAGTATATGTAAGTGATAACAAAGGTTATTTTGAGGTTCAGACTTTCTGTTCATAGGGGAAAAAAGACTAGCCACAGAAATGACAGCAAACCTGGAGAAGAGTCTGCCAATAGACTGTTAGAGGATGATAAGCATGGACAAACTTGAAGAGGCACTACTATCCATGCCAAAAGAAGACTTCTGGTTCAAACAGTTAATGAAGTCAAACAAAAGGTTTGGGCTGGATTAAAAGGATCACTTGTCAGTCTCTGCTTTTATGTTTGGAAAATCTTCCACACCATAGGCCTCAGAGAGACAAAAAAAAAAAAAAAAAAAAAAAAAAAAAGCTCAAGTCAAAGTAGTGATGGTTTCTATGAATCCACACAGATGGGCAGAGATAACAATCTAAACCTTACATGCTCAAATAAATGATTCTTCTTCCATACAAACTGTCCACAGTGAGTTTTCTTCAGAGTTGATAGGAACTCTGAATATAAGTATTTGCAGGGCCTGCAAAATATCCCTTTCCAAATAGCTTGGCAAATCTGAACACTGTTACAATACTCCATCCAAGGGAAAAACAGACGCTATCATCGTTACATTGCTTCACACAAACAGGAAAGCAGTCAACCAAAGAATTGTCCACAGACCTAAGGAATGAATGGAATAAGTGTCCTATTCTCTCCTTGCAGTTGTCATAGAGAAATCTGGATCCACTAATTAAAAGCAGTTTTGCTTCTTAGTAAGACCAGAAATGTACCATTTATCTTCAGTTTCCGGTGCCTCTGTGTATCCAGCTATGTTGTGAATAAAGAGAAAATAGACAAACATCAGTGAAGAGATAGGGCAGATGATAGTATACATTGTGGGTAACAGAAGCTGAGGACAGCTGTCTGTAGAGCACTTCCTATGCACTCAATTCAGGAGACTGTTACTATCAGCTTGCAGTTCAGTGGTACCTACGGTTGTGACCAAATTCCCTCTCAACTGCTCACTTAGGAAAACAATCCCTACTTTAAAGGTATCATAGTATTTTTAAGCAAGACACAAGTCACTATGAAAACTCAAGAGAGAGCACAGAGATACAGTAATATAGTTTTTGGTGCCACTAATATAAAACTACATACACATGAAATTTACTAAGTCTCATCAACTAATTCAGATCACATCTGTCACACAGTCTAGTCATATTGCCTTTGTTGAAACATTTTTGACTGTATGTGAATTGATGTATGTAAGTAGCATTTGTTGGCAGATAAAATCTTTTTATATAAAATATTAGAGCCATTGTCTTGAGCACCACAAAGTGATAATGCTGTAAGTAGGTCATATGCATGGGTTCCTTAGTCTTACATATATTTTATAGAATCACAGAATCCCTTTGCACATTCAGGGTCAGCTAGAGCACATGGCACAGGGTGACATCCAAGTGAGTTTTGAAGATTGCCAGAGAAGAAGACTTCACACCCTCTCTTTGGCAACCTGTTCCAGGGCTCTGTCACCCTCACTGTTAAGAAATTTTTACTTAAGTTTCTATGGAACTTTTGATGCTTTATTTTGTGGTTGTTTCCTCTAGTCCTATCACCGGTCACCACTGAAAAGAAGCCGGCCTCATCCTCCTCACTCTCTCCTTGAGGTATTTATATACACTGACTAGATCACCTCTCAGCCTTCTCTTCTCCATGCTGAACAGGTCCAGCTCTCTCAGCCTTATTTATGCATACATTTTCCAGGAAAAACATCTCCAGGACCAAAACCCTTCTACATACCTTATGTAAGAATCACAATTTAAACAAAAAATATTTCTGTTATTTATCATATTCTTATTATCTTTTTTATTTCTGTGTTGTCTTTGTAGTCTTCTGTTATATTTAAAGATGTGTCTACTCCCATTAAAAGTGCATGTGTGTTTACATATTTATAAACCCTACTAGCTATTTTAAAGAGTCCCATGATTACTACACCTATCAAAATTTTACAGCTTTGATGCATCCTCCTGCCATGTCTACATTCTTTCACACCACTCTACTGAGGGTAGAAATTCTTTCTCTGGATAAGGTTGCTGAAGTAATGCACTACCTCCCCTACACTTACTGAAATACTTTAATTGACAAGTCTAAAAGGTAAACACGAAGAAAGAAATCTCTTCATCACTGGCATGGGAAGTCAACTATTTTCTCTGTCAAAAAGTGACATCTCTCTGAGTGACCTTCCCTTGAAGCTCCTCCAACTTCATGTTTTTTCAAAAACTCCTTTGGTATGGCTGTAAATACACCTAGTAATTACATCAAAATGGCAATCTTACAGTCCTACTATATTTCCTTTTAG
The DNA here is from genome assembly GCA_003342815.1 of Eudromia elegans. NCBI lineage: Eukaryota > Metazoa > Chordata > Aves > Tinamiformes > Tinamidae > Eudromia > Eudromia elegans. The sequence goes on from PTEX01000330.1 coordinate 7,609, forward strand.
GTTTTCTCCATCATCACTTTCATATATTGTTTATCACAGGGCATCTATTATTCAGTTGTATTCCTGCCACTTTCAAAACTATTTAATAAACGGTTTTAAGTCTGCCATCTTATTGGACTAATGACTGCTCTCAAGCTTCCATTCAAGGTTCTTATTTGAGGCCCAGCTCATCAGGCTGGAAATACGTAACTGCCATTTACTTGTCAATAGAAAGTTTTTCAGCAAGGGATACAGAAGCAGTCATAGCACTCGCTCACTTCCAGATCACTGGTGTCCTGCTATGGTATGGGGTTGGAATGGAAGTCTATTTTTCCTCAGGACAATCAAATATATTGATTTTAAAACACAAGGGTTTTGTTTTCCCCTGAGTTTCCACCAATCTTACATTTTGAGTGCATATAACCATTGTGCAATACTGCTAACACTGTGCCTACTAATACACTGATTTGCTTTAATAATATATGATGGCATGCAGAAGTGGCTAAAGAACTACTCTGCAGCAGTAATGGCATGTGAATATACAATACAAATATTAATTTAAGATACTACTGTTGTACTATCTTAACTCTTATTGATCAAAAAGTAAGTTTTGCAGGCAGTAGAGTCCTCTCATTATTCTCATATATATACTCATATATATATATATACACTGCTTTTAATGGAGTTTTAGTTTGCTTATACTGCTATGCAAAGACAGTGAGGTCTATGTTATATAGATATATAATTGCAAGAAGATATATAAATGCCTTGACAGAGGCAGACAGCTTAAAAACTTGAAAAATGTGACTATTTAAAGGAACCTACTAAATCATGATAATTTGTGAGTACTTGTCTCAGATGATAGCCATGTTAGAAACAGTCAAAAACTTATCTCTGAAAACGTATAACAACAAACAATTACTACAGCTATATACTCTCTGGATAAATTCTAGCCATATAAAACTGTATAGATAAACAAGGCACTGTATCTGCGTACAACTGCTACTTAAGTGAATGTAGTAAATATTACTGTGTACTAGTAAATTCCATACAATTCTGTATTACTTTTTCATGGTACATGATGTATGAAGTTTGCTGGTAGAAAAACATTTATAATAAGAAAGTTGGGAGGTTAGAAAAATAGCATGTGCTCAGGATCAAGCCTGAGTAAAATGGAGGAAGACTCTTCTCAATAGCACTTCTAGAAAGCTAGCAGCTTCTAGAAAGGGTCCAGTGCAGAGCGACAAAGGTGATTAAGGGACTGAAGCATTTCTCATATGAAGAAAGACTAAGTGAGCTGGGCCTGTTTAGCATGGAGAAGAGAAGTTTAAGATGGAATTCGATGAATATGTATAAATATCTGAGGGAAGCATGTAAGGAAGATAGGGCCAAATTCCTTTAGATGGGGTCAGTGACAGGACAAGGGGTAATAGGTATAAATTAAAACACAGGAAGTTCCATGTCCATGTGAAGAACTTCTTCACTGTGAGGATGACAGAGCTCTGGAATAGGCTGCACAGAGAGGTTGTGGAGTCTTCTTCTGTGAGTGTCCTTTTGTGAAGATCTGGAGATCTTCAAAACCTGTCTGGGTGTGACCTTGTGCCACGTGCTCCAGGTGTCCCTGCTTGAGCAGAGGGTTTGGACTAGATGATGTCTAGATGTCCCTCCCAACCTCAACCTCTCTGTAATTCTGTGGTAGGCCATAAATAAATGAAACATTATTATCAGAATATGCCTATTTGCAAAACCAGATAGATTCACAGAAGACAATATAAGTGCTAATTCAGCTTTGACAAAGCATACATTCTGAACTGTTCCTAGTTTTCTCTTCAGCTCACCTTATGAGCTCTCTGGCCTTCCACGAACCCTCTTCCTGCTTTTGACAAATCCTCTTCCTGAATGGCATATATGTTTCCCTGCTGGAAGAGCTTTAAAAAAAAAAAAAAAATCAAAGAAAACACCCATACAGCTCTTTAAAAAAAATGGCTGGAAAAAAATATGATTTTATCTGCGCTTTCTATAAAATCGTTTCAATAATCACAAATCTCGAACAAGAACTGTATAAAGTCAAGCAGGAATATTTATGATAAAAGCCTACAAAGAAGTGAGAGACATTGTACAGTGTATTTTCAGTTAATCTAAAAAGAGGTGTCACCTTCAATTTATTACTATTTTCTTTTTGTGCACCAAACTTTAACATATAGACTATTTCTTTTACAGTGATGGGAATTTGAGTTATTCAGGACACACAGAACATGATAGCTTCAGTATTCCATTTTTAGAGCCCAGAGGTTAAATATGAACTCACACTGCCTCCTTTTTAAAATGAAGAACTTTGAACAAAAGTGTGCTTGTTTAAGCTATTTTTTTTCTTGCATTTGTCCCTTAAAAGAAAAAAAAAAAATCTATCTATATGATAATCTCTCTCTGAGACTACGTTAGTGCTGCATGTTAACTGCATGTTAACACATTTTTATGCATTAACACATGGACACAAATGCTGAAAAAGGAGATTTTTTTTTTGCTAAACGTATATCCTTAATGCTATATAGCAACATCAGTCTACCAAGAATACTCAATGATTTAGCATGATGTGATTCTTTGTTCACTGATATTTTTCTTGTGGCTGCATACTACATATCATGTCAAAACAAACTCATGTTAAGATGTAGAGTTAATTGAGCACTTGCTACTTTTATTTGATTTTTAAATAAAAACACGGTAATTAAGCATCTTTTCCATATTTGTAGAGAACTACTCTGTTGGTAATTTGTTCAATTAACCTGTATAAATAATCAAACAGCATTTCTTAAAATTTGAAATAGTTAAACAGCAGCCTACCCAGACACATCTTAGGGCATCCTACTTTCTGTGCAGCTTTACAGTTACAAGATTAGTTGCTCAAGGAATTGCCTCTTTGTTTTCATGCTTGAGGAAGTGAAGCAAGATTCAAGAGGCTGAAACCTCTTGAGGAAACTAGATAAAGGTCCATGAACACCATGAAAGGGCTGTTCTTTTTATCACTGCAGTTTTTATCATCAGTATTAAAGAAGACTGTATTAAAAAATAGACCTAAGAAAACAGCACAGTTTACACTTATTATAAATGAACGATTCAGACTTCTGCTTAGTCATAGAAAGATACTGACAGACCCCCACACAAAAACTTCATTTAGCACAAGGATATTAATTAGCTGATGACTACTTTTTACTTTTTCACATTTCTAGCCAATATTTCTGTTTCTATTTCAACATTACCTCTCCTTCCCAGGTAACGTATCTGGCAGCACTTTAAAAATTATGCCTATTTCAGAACACAATGAGCCTGTCCTAGAGTTCCACAAGAAAAAAGATGCAACTCAAGCTCTGAGACAAACTTGCATCCTCTCTTATAATCTGCCTGAAGAAATAAATAATAAAAAAAAAATCAAGAAAATTTTCTGTTCCATTTTATAATCAGCTCAAGTTGATAGTTCAACCAGACCTAAGACTCTTCTATCTGCCAGTTAGGCCTTCTTTGGAGAGTGATTAAGGGAGGATCAAGGGAATTGGCAAAAAAGCTTTTGGCAGCTAGGGCTGAAATAACGAGACAACGCGCCTTCTCATTCCTGTTTTTATTATTATTATTTTGGCTCTTCTACTTTCTCATTTTCTCTGATTTTATTTTTCCTGACTCTCTCATGCCATTATCTTTAATATTGCTTGCTAAAGGAAAATAACACATTATGGATTAACCTTTTTTTAAAAAAAAGTGCAAATAAACAGAAAATTATGAAAAGCAAACGGTCACTTTCAAATCAAGAAAGGAGTGCATTAGAATTTATGACTGTTGCAAGAAATGTCTAAACAGATATTATTCTAAAGTTGATTGTATTCTTAAAAGTTTCTGACGATTCAGAAATGTAGATTAACTAGAGTACAAAAAAATAACGGAATAGAAAAATTATTGACATATTTTATTTAAATGAATAAACTTTCATTGCTCTGAACTTATAAGTGGAATATATTTGCACTTATTTGCAGTGGTCATGGGGAGTAGAGGATATATGCACAACTTCAAAGCTCAGGATTTGTTACTTTCATACTTTAACACATATATGCACATGTAAGTATGTATTAAAAAAGAGAGAGAGAGAGTTTGAGATTATTAAGACTATAGAAACTTAAAATAGGTTCTTTTTAATCTCTGATGGCTGGGATTAGAGGCAAAATTGGGGAAGACTAGTCCGAAGGCCTTTTTTTTTTATTGATGTCTAATAGAGATTTACAATGAAGAACAATGTGAACAAAACTAATGATTCTCATTCATTAAGTTCTATTTACCAATGAGTCTTACATGGCTTCCCTGAGAATATCAAGGACTCGTGGCATGTGTTTTTCCCAGTCTGAAGGGTTACACTTACATAGAGCTTGATGTTTTACTGACTTTTTCCTGTTCTTATCACTGGAAAATAGGATACATCACGGAACCTCAAATCAGAGCCTAATTGCATCTTAACTCAGCAATTATACGAGATTCTCCACCAGGCCTGAGCAAGCTCAAGAGTAAACCCAACCTCAGCATAAACCCTCAACGCTCATGTCAGTCCAAGACTGAGTTGTTCAGAGAGAAGAAAAATAAAACAAACAAAATATGGAGATTTTCTTAATGAAGATAAAATATATAAAGATGAGAAAAAAAGCCGTTTTTAAATAATAATCTGCTTAATAAAGCAGTTATTCTTAATAAAGCTTTTTTGGTTAATAAAATTTTCTTAAAAAATCCTCTACCAGACCAGAATTTATCCCATATGCTGTTTTCAGCCTCCAAATAACATATTCATTAATAAGCTTGCAGATGTGCTGCCCACACTTGTCAGTTCCAAATGTAAACATAATCCAAGACACAAATCAGTCTCTAACCTCAACTTGGGTGAACAGCTTTGTTTAAAACAAAAAATCTTCATGTATTGTTCTCATAGCAATCTAGCCTTGACTGGAACCTAAGTTCCCTGCTAGATTAATGCTAAATTTAGAAATCAGCTCCAGGGTTGAAGCTAACATCATTCTGACAGTGTGTTGCCCTTCCCCTTCTCCTTCCCCCCTGTGCCTCGTCTTTTGTTTTTTTCCCTCTCCTCCTCTCCTTTTCAAATTGGTAAGCTGTAGCTCAACATGTATTTCAATGCACAAAAATGCATTTCCCAGCAAACTTCTCAGAGAGGTTTTATTCCTTCCTGAAGAAAAATATGAACTTTCTCTGCTAGAAAAGATCTAATGAAGAAAGCTCTAAGATCTTCAGAATGTCTTTTCAGAGCTCTTTTATGGTATGATATCTAAAGCAAAATCTCTAAGAGAAAGAAATCTCGTTCTTTATATCAGTTGTGAACAGAACTTTTTCTCCAGGTGAGTCCTGTGCTGGTGCTCTTCATATGGGCAAAGAGAAAAGATGAAGGGGGAAATGGCTCCATTTTCTCTCTAAGCCTCAGAACCAACAGTAAGTCCTAAGTTTTACTGTTGGCAAAAAGTTTTTGTTTATTCTTTTATAAAAAACACAGGACATAATATTGTCATTCTCAGATAATCAACTTTCACAAAGATTAAAGCAACAATATGCAGTTATCGCTGAAGTTAGCCTTCATGCCACATGTGGGAAAAATTTGCCATCACATCCTTTTCCAAGACCTAAAATGAATGATATGATCTCAAACTATACCAAGAAAGCATCATTTCCTATACTTCAAAACCCTGTTTTTATCCTATTGAAGATCTATGCTGTTGACAGACTCATAGTATCTGATAAAAGATTTTGTAATGAAAAGTGGAACTTACCTTTTAGAACAGTGGATAAATAGGCACGAGAACCTGCACGCTTTTATAACACAACAACCAAAAAGAAAAGAAAAAAGAAAGTAATTCCAGGAAAGTACTGTCAACTTGGGTGAACGTTGGTATTATAACCACTTCTAGACAAGGCAGTGTAATTTCCTCAAATTTAGAAAAGAAATAAACATTCAATCTCCTCTAATTAACATTAAAGGCTTTAAAAAAAGTTTCTTCTTGGTTAGGGTTCCAAGTAGTGCAAACACACTGAAGGAAGCATTTTCATTTTTCTTAATAAATAATGAATATTACTCAAAACTGAAGAACCTGGAGAACTGAAGCACCTGGAGAATTTCCATATGCAATGACAAAAATATTCTGTCATTGCAATCCTCTAGTAAATCCAGGCAGAAGCATATCCAAGTTGCCAACAGCAAATTTCCAGAGCTGAGAGAGACACAAGGCAGGCAGTAATCTTTATATAGCTCTTTCTGATTGTGTTTGATCTTTTATATCTACAATGATTCAGCTGTTGGAAGCTTGAAGAGACTTATCAGTATAATTTTTGAAAATGCGAGGGTTTGGATTCTTCTATAAAATAAGAATCCCTGCTATCTGAAAAATAGACTTTAAGAAGAAAGGAAGAAATCCTTGTTTGATCTAAGTTCCTAACTCACTTCTGAGAAATTCTGCTGCAAAGTATTCTTTATTGTGCAGGCATATCCACATATCCTTGCTCTCCTCTAGGGTTATGTGATATCTATTCTTAGTTTGGAAAAAAATTATAAGATCCTACTTGATTTGCTAAAAATTCTTGCATTAAAGTGAAGCTTCACTTTTTTTAAAGTGAAGCCCAAAAGGCAGCAATGCAGAGAACTTTGGGGTAAATGGGATTAATTTCCCAGTCCTTAGCTTTACTAGGCCAATAGCACCAAAAGCCTGAAAGGTTTTCTCAGCAATTCTGTGATAGCTTTATAGGGATTTTCTCACCTGGTCTGTAAAAATCACTCAAGAACATGCAAACCAGCAGGATAGCTAATAAATCCAGAGGCAGTTCTCCTGACATTTGTCATACTTGGAGAGCATGGAGAACCGCATTGCCTTCAGGAAAATAACGTATTTTCTTCAACATTTTAAGCAATTTTTTTGACTGCTACTCTCAATACTCTGCTAGGGAGAAAGAGGTGATAAAGGAAAAGGAAAAAATACCCTGGTTGTGATCTAATTATGCATACACACTATAATTTACATTTAACAAAAAATTTATCACTTTTATATACACAAAGTTTGAGTAAACACTTTGCAGCAATTTGCTGTTTTACAAACAAAAAAAAATCTGAATCGTTTTAAAATACAGTGGTGTGTTTCAGATTAAGCTAAATCATTATTAGGAAAATTTTCATCAGCTAATCTAACTATTTCAGCAATAAAGCAATATTCAACATAAGAAATTCAAGCAAAACTAATTTCCATTCCCCTCAAAAAGCTATTTTTAGTTTTTTACTAGTTAATTCTAATGACTCGCTATGACATGAAAAGCTGAAGACACCACACACAACTCTTCAAGGCGTCTTGTGGGTGCTGGCAATGAAGTAGAATGGAGACAAAAAGCTTCCGGAAACACTGATCAGATTCAAAACATGGATGCAAATAATCGGTAGTGATCTGAAAGTGCGTTTTCAGGTAAATCATTACCTAGCTAGAAGGGTTTATTTAGCTATCCTGAGCATCCCAAAGAGTGAAAATGTCAGGTCTCATTTTTTTGGATCTATTTATAGGGATATTTACATAGCCACGAAAATTTACTCAAACATTTACTAAAGCTCTGGAGATGTTTAGCTGTAGAATATAAACCTCATCATCCATTAGCATCTTCCTGAGAAATATCTCCATGTATTTAACCTTAGCTTATTACTCCAAATAGGAGGAAATTTTTTTTTTTTTTTTTGCATTGGTTGTGCTGAAATGCATGTATTTGCAATGCCTGTGGAGATATTTGATCAGTGTTTATACAGAAAGTTACGTAGACATGAAGTGGTGGACAAGATTGGACAAAGCAGCTTTCCTCTTAGCTGAAATCTTTAGGATCCAGCAATTGGGAAATAGCAGCCTGTCCCAAAAAAAACACGTGGTGAGAAACAGACAGATAAGATTGCTTCGTCTGCTCAGATTTGTTCATTATGTATTTAAAATCTCTTCCTTTCAATTTCAGGAGCAGACTTGCACTTTCTTTGCCTTTTCTTTGTATCCAAGCCCAAAGAAGATTTTCCCCAGGAACATAAGTAGCTTCACATTTTGAAAAATCAAATGGAAGAGTATCATGGAGGTCTACTGTCTGGACTCAGATCAGCAGAGATTCTCATCATGTAGTTAGTCAGAATTCAAAGAAAAGTCAGTGACTGTCTGAAACTACAACTGTTCAATGTCAAGTTGCCTTGGGACAGCAGGTCTCAGAAAGATCAGATCGAAGTAATTCTAAGAAACTCTGGCCTCTTCCATAGAGAGGCAAGTAACATGTTGGGAAGAGAGAGAACTCCCAAAATCCTGTCTTAGGGAAAACGGGTGCCCTGGGTTCCACATATTTACAGACTGATTCAAACCGCAGGAGATAAAAAAAAAAGGTGAAACCAGAGGCAAAATTAATCAGTAAGTGTTAGACTAATTCTCATAGAGACATTTCCCCTTAGCGACTCCAAATAATTTCATTCATGAAGGAAAGAATTAGACAGCCTTTTTCATTTACCAGTATGTCAGGTATTTCTATACAGATTTTTGAATATCCACATTTATTTAGCTGTATTCTTATCTGAATGAGTCTTAGAATGATTCCGAAAGGCATTCCACCCGGGATTTCTACCCAAACTCTGGAGGCTAGGTACCCCTCTGTAACTATTATGACTAAATATATATTCACACACATATACACACATTAAAAAAGTAATGAAAAATACAAACACATGGTTATCCCTCCACCTCTTTTTTTTCATTTTTAGTAACAGATTACATTGTTATTATGTGATTATTTTCTGGACGCTTCCGTAGAACCAGAAAAATATTTGTGAAAGTGCAGTCTTCTTATACAGATTTTTCATTTTTGAGCCCACAGCACATATTGAGATGTACTTTTACTTCAAATTCCAGTTGTTTGGAGAGAATACTGACATCTTCATACTGATAGTAGTCCAATTTGTGGAAAAAAGTGCTAAAAGAAAAAAAAAAGCAAAACAGTACTTCTCAAACTGTAGTAGTATTTAAAAAGAAAAAAAAAAAGGCAGTATTTCTTCAAAGAAGGAAAATTTAAAATACTGAAAATCCAAGGGAGAGTCTAGGCCCTCCCCGAAAGGCACTGGAAGGCATTTGGGCTCCCCAAAGGCTCCCGGCTCAGGACACCAGCACCTTGTGTTTTCATATCTTCACTAAGGGCCCTTTCGATTTCCTAGAACGCAAGACAGGAAGCAGCACAGCAATCAGAAATCTCATGTCTTAATTCCTGCTGACTCAAAGGCGCTTAGGCACCTAACTCCAGCTGGCAGGATGCATCTGCCTCGCACAGGATCTGCAGCTGTGGACACCCTCTCAGAACACAGCACCTTAGCCAAGTTGCCTTTTTTTTTTTTTTTTTTTTCCCCTCTCCCCCTCATGTAATAGAAATCCAGGAAGAGAAGTGCATAAAAGGTTGGATGATTACAGTCCATGATTATCACAACAGCTACAGAAATTCCCCAAGGCTTGCAGAGCCCAGTTCCAGCACTTTCTTTAACCTCTTCTCGGATGAAATGAAGAGGCCCTGTGTTATAGCCCCTCTTTTGGGCTGGTTTGTTTAGACATGTCCAGCTGCACACAAAGAGACTCTGCAAGCAGGATATACACAGCCTGAATGTATAAAGCAGTTACTTGTTTGCTAACTCGCATGGGAGATGGCTAGGATTTAATGAGCTGTTAGCCTGGGCATTAGTATGCTCATTGCCTACTACGGCACCTAAAGGGTCTTTGCTAGCCCAGCCAGGACCAGTAAGGTAAGGAGAGGGCAGCTTTCAGGCTCCCAGGGGCAGCCCCTCAGCACGGCCCAGCTGCTGCGTCCACCATTGACACCAAAAATTTGAACCAATTACCCAGTGATCCTGACTAGCCTCCTTCCCCTCAGCTTTTCCTTTCACCTTTAGGGCTCTTTATCTTTCCACGGGGTTGCTTTCCCTCTTGAATCCTTGAGCTACTAGCAAATTTGTTTCTATAATCCTACCTCTGTCTGTGATTTTATCCTCCTTGCCTTTCTACAGAATTTCATGCCATCTTTCTCAGCAGGGTCAGCCAATGCTGTGCATCCAGGCCAAGCCAGAGCTGGGTCTGGGACCCTCGGTACACAGGCAACTAAGCCCTTGGGAAGGGAAAGTTTACTGTAGAGGTTTTTCACTCACCTTTTCCTATGTTGCTCTGCATAGGACCAAGTTGGCAAATTTTCAGTAGGATCAGTCAGGAGATAACAATTTTGAACACTGCTGATGTTTAAGATGTATATTCAATAGCTTGAACTTAGGATCTTCATCTTAGGCTGAAATTGAAATGCCTCTAAGGCAGAAATTTTGAAAACACTGTGCCTAGGTTTAAGCCCTTAAGTAGCAGGAACCCAAACAGTCCCTCGTGATTCAGAGTTCTTTAATCTAGAAAATAACTTAGGATAAAACAGCAGGCTTACAACAAGAGACATGTCAGAGGGAAAGAGGCAGCTGAAAATGTCCTGATTTAGGTGTTTGGCTCTTTGCAATATATTCAAAACAAAAACAAGGGGAGTTATCCCTAGGTATGAAGAAAACAGAATTTTTCTGCCCATTTGCTGTTCACAATCTCCTGCATTTGGAATGGAAATTCTAGACATATATTCTGATTAGGTCGAGGGAGGTGATTCTGCCCCTCTACTCAGCCCTGGTGAGGCCGCACCTCGAGTACTGTGTGCAGTTCTGGGCTCCCCAGTGCAGGAGGGATGTGGAGCTGCTAGAGAGAGTCCAGCGCAGGGCTACAAAGATGATTAGGGGCCTGGAACATCTGCCCTATGAGGAAAGGCTGAGAGAGCTGGGCCTCTTCAGCCTGGAGAAGAGAAGACTGAGAGGGGATCTGATCAATGTATATAAATATCTCAAGAAAGGGAGTGAGGAGGATGGGGCTGGCCTCTTCTCAGTGGTGTCCAGAACTAGGCCAGAACTAGTTCCCCTAGAACTAGGGGAAACGGCCACAAATTGAGGCACCAAAAGTTCCACAGGAACTTGAGGAAGAATTTCTTAACGGTGAGGGTGACAGAGCACTGGAACAGGCTGCCCAGAGAGGTGGTGGAGTCTCCTTCTCTGGAGATCTTCAAAACCCGCCTGGACATCACCCTGTGCCACATGCTCTAGGGGACCCTGCGTGTGCAGGGGGGTTGGACTAGATGACCTCTAGAGGTCCCTTCCAACCGTAGCCATTCTATGATTCTATGATTGCAGAAAAACAACTCTGAGATATCCCAGGACTGAACAGAACTAATGCAGTCAGGGATAATGGCAGAGATTGCACTTGCTTGTACAGTGATAGCCAATATCAGTAACTAATCTACTTAAAAAAATAAATCATTGTCTTTGCTCAAATCAGATTTGAATCCACTTCAAAAAAGAAAAAGGTGTGGTGGGAGGGAAACACATTTATGTCCATTAATTTACCTTCCCTTTCAGGCATAGGGTTCATTGAGTTCCTATTCCCTCTGAAGTACTGAGCAAGGTAATTTTTATATCCCTGAGCTGCAAGAGGCACCTAGTTGTCTCATACATTCTTAATTTTACTAAGTTTTATACTTCAGATAGTTGACACGTTAAAAAAAAAAAACCCTCATAATACATCAGACTCGTTTCAGCATGTGTGTAGCCACATACACGAACAAGCAGACAAAAAAATAAATATCCTCCTGAATTGGAAACATGGGACATATCAATCAGTGGGAAGTAAGAGGCAGAATGTTTCTGAAGACACGGGTTTAAAATCTCGGTTGTAACGTGGGACTGATTTGATTCTGAGGAATGGATTCATCAGACCGTGTGTCACGGTTTATCATGTTGCCCAGATCTCAGCTTATCTTCCAGATTACCTTTATAGTCGGTTGCGAGGAACGAAAATATTTTCAGGGCCTCAGTTCAAAGTTGATTAGATCATATTGTCTGCAATGGGTAAAGTATTTTTCCATAATGAAGTCCCTCAGGTTAAGAGTTCCTTGTTGCTGTCTCTGTCATGATGTATTATTTGTCACATGGATATAGTAGGTGTCAGGGAGCCACATTTTGACTATTGTTACACTGAACATCGTAAGTAATGTAGAAAGCTGTAAGAACTGGTGCATTCTGCTGCCAGCTTGATCGTGGCATCTAAATCTAAAAACAAATTATTCAGCTCAGGACAGCAATCTGTCATCCTCTCTCTTATGCATATTTACCACATTTCAGCTCTGCCTTGAAAAGACAGCAGGAAAAAATGATTCAGGCTGGAGAAGAGAGAAAGCCAGCTACTACATGACATGCATGAATGCTGCTAGTACACATTTTAACTAAAACCTTCCAATAGGTCTTAGCTCTCTGAGGCGCCTGTTTCACCTTGGAGTACTAGGGAAAACAGTAGCTCATACAAGAACCACATGGCAATCAACTTTTTAACCTCAAATTTAATTCACACAGTCAACTTCCCCATGTAATATCTCTTATTGCAACACAGTACTAAAAATTCAGATAAAGTATTTCACATGGGAAGAGTTTAGCATTACTACTTATTAAGCACATGCAGTTTAAAACATGCAAACAGCACTTTTAGTGCTGTGACATATTCTCTACTAGAAACAAGAGAGGAAAGGAAAAAACAGTTAAAAAACACTGAATAATGAATGTCTTGTGATACCTTACTAATTAGCCAGAGTCCAGCTTTCACTAATTATAGTTCCACAGATCACTCTATTAATAGTATTAAGTAATTGATTCTAAGGTACAAAAGTGAAAAATTAATAGAATTTAATGATGTGCTATGTATCACTGATGGTTTCTACTCAGGTGAAATGCTACAATAAAGCAGGCTTTCTCTAAAATCATCTAGATGTGTAGTACTCTCTAGTCTCCTGACAGGCAAAGTTCACTCTGATGTCAGAAAATTCTTTTAAACTAAGTAATTATAGATTTTGTTACAGTGCTTCTATCATAATATACATAATGTCTAAGAAACAAAAATGGTGACTCTCCCAAGCTAAGAAAGCCATATTTCAAAAGGCTATAACTATTTAATTATTTTATGATTTAATTAATTTTTAATCAACAGTTTTGAACATAGATTAAAAAAAAGAGAGAGAGAGGACAAGTAGCTAATCCAATATATCTGGCTGGCAATACTGCTTTCAACAGACACATCTGATAAGTAAACATGTCCTCCTAGCCACCTACATTCATACCCATCTGTTAGGATGGCAATGTGCCTCATCATAAGGTAACATGCCAGTATTAGAAGACCAGAGAGGCCAGCCAGAAAGAGGGTTAAGAAGAAAACTAAATAATATTGCACTTACCAGATCCTGCCTCTGATAAACCTGTTTAAACTTCATTCCCATTGGAAATGATCCGGGGACAAACAGCATACATTCAAGAAGAATTGGCTGATAATGGATACTCAGGGCTGCCAAAGACCCTTGAGCTAGATTGCAGCTGGTACTTGAGAAGCCCATTACAGATATCTGTCAATTTACTTTGAACAGCTACAGACAGCAAGTGCTGTAGGTGAACATAATTCCCTGGAAACAGGACCACCTGGGAGGGACACAGTCAGTGCTGAGAGGCTAAGTACAAGTTTTGTTTTTATGATGACAGCCTGGTGTGGCAAGAAGTATAATTCACCTGCTCTGGCTATGAAGCCTTGTTATAAGTTTTGTTACAAACCTGTGCACCGAATATCTGAACGAGTACAAAATTTTAGAAAATTTTCTATCCATCAGAAGATTTGGAACCCATGTGTTCATTACGCTTATATATTTTGCCACTGTAAAGTGAGTTTAAAAAAAAAAAAAAAAAGTCTGAAAAAAAAACCACAAGGAAATGTTATTTTACATTTTAATGAATATAATGTGTGGGGTTTTTTTTATAATTTTAAGGTTTGCACTTTAGCATAGGTAATTTCTGTTTTGATAGAAGAGCTTCCTTTTTTTTTCCATAAATAAAAAAATCCCTTCTGGCTTTCTTAGCATATGTAGAACGCCCTTTTAGAAACTATGCCGTTTTAAGAGAACCTGGAAAAATTAAAAAATATATCTTTACAAAGATATGATTAACTAAGTATTCCTTTACAGAATTTACAGGACCTGCAAAATTCTGTGATTTTAAAAAACCTTTCCCAATTTGGCATTAAAACTTCATTTTATAAGCTTTGGAAAATACCACTTTTAATTAGTGTACCATATGCTTCTGTGTATACTTTTTTCTAAGCAGAAAGATGCTGTTTGGAGATCTCTCTTTTCTGAGACACAGGCACCCTGATATATCCAAATCTCCCACTGACAGTACAAACTCTTTGGGACCTAGTCCAAAGCCCAATGAAAAGGATTTCTAACACACTTACTTTGGGTTCTGTACCACAATAAATACACACAGCAAAGAGGTTCAGAGGTTCCACCCTTTGGTCTGTTTAGAATTAACTTTGAGATTCTTAGTTCTTTTTGTTAAAGAGCAGAAAGATTTTTCGATTTTTCAATTTTGATTTTTCATTTTTTAATGACTTTAATTGTGAGAAATCTATGCCTATGAGATGAGTATTTCTTTTCTCCCTGAGAGGGACAATGCCAATTAGTACAGGCAGTCTATGACTGGAGTCCAGTCAGCCAAGAGAGCAACTAAGACAGCATGATAGCACATAGAGGAGAAAATGGAGAGATTGAATGAGATTTGGGCAATGCCACCCCTCCTCAAGCATTTTTCTCTGATACAAAACTATGCAAAAAATCACCTTCTCTGAAAGAAAAAAAAAAATAAAAGGGATCTATTAAGATCTACCTCCCATGAACACCTTCCATCTTGAGAAGACAGAATGAAATCAGACAGAGGCCAGAGCTACTTCAGTAAATAAAGAGGAATTTCAAACACTGTGATGTTTTCTTCTATCTTCTCCATGAATATTCCTTATTCTGTCCTGAATGGCTGCTGGCATAATACTCTCTTCAGTAGATTACTCATCTAGCCATCTAAAATTTTCTGATCTTTACGTTACCAGATGACCTTTAAATACAGGAAAAAAAAAACCTAGCCCTTACATCTGCTATGACTTTTGCATTCTATATTTTACTCTTGCTCCAATGATACACCTTATTTTGCTTTTTTATATTGGATAATGTGAAGCACCCATTGTCTGATATTCATATTTAAACACACCTACCCCAAAGGGGATCCTGTCTCCAACCACCCCAAGGGTACTACCATCAAAAAACATGATAAATAACACTAGTTAATTTCATTTGTGGTGTTGTTTCAACATTTTAAACAAAACACTGAGAAAAATGAGTGCACCTTGCACTCAGAAAATTGCTTCTCTGAGGAATGCTCACTCCTATATAACCTAGAAAAATCATACACTGGTTAGAAAAAATTAGGCACATTTTTTTCATTTCTTCCAAGCTCCCATTTGAAACTTTTGAAAGATAGTTACTCTGTAGTAACTGCTTGGAATTAGATGTGGAAATATTATTCAATTTCAAAAATATTGCAGTACTCACCTTAGTTTTTGTTATAGACTTATATGACAGAATCTGACAAATTATTACTGAATTTATTGAGTGGAAAAAAAGCCAGTCCTTGTTAAATCCAGTAAAAGAAATCCAAAGGACACAGGACTCACAAACCACAGGGAAAAAAAGAAAAAAAATGCCATGTCAATTTTGAATGTATTTTGCTGTCTCAGCTTCAGAGCTGAGTCTTCCAAATGTGCGCTGAATCAGAATTCTACTGTTAGTATTATCAAATTTCAAACATACAAGCAGCCTGAAACCTTGTTGTTAATCTGCCTAATGTACTAGATCCACCTCTAAAACTCAGTACAGTTCAACTGAGTGGAACTACACCTGAACTGTAAAGCAAACTCAAGTAATAAATACAATTTTAGACATAATGCAGTTTGTTTGTATAGAGTATCCTTCACATCTAAGGTGAAAAAATGCTTTACAGGCACAATTACTGTTGCACTATCAAGAAAAGGAAGACTTCAAAGAATGATT
This sequence comes from Eudromia elegans, assembly GCA_003342815.1. Classification (NCBI taxonomy): domain Eukaryota; kingdom Metazoa; phylum Chordata; class Aves; order Tinamiformes; family Tinamidae; genus Eudromia; species Eudromia elegans. Next base: position 23,635 of record PTEX01000330.1, read on the forward strand.
TAAGTCAAGGAGTTAATCATAGATCCTTGTTGTACTTATAATGTACAAGAAAGCTGAGAAAGAGCAAAATGTCAAAAGACGACAAAGAATGAAGAACAGCCTGGAAAGAGCAGATTGTGAAAGCAAAATAGAGCAAAGCCACACAGCATTTTAACAGAGAAAGGTTTGGAACTCTTAGGATGTCACATTATTCTTTTGTAAAGCATAATATACAATATGTAACTTTGTGGGAATTTGAAATACAGACACTTCTGAAAATTTCACTCCTTTCCATCTATATATTTAACCCATTGAATACCCTTGCAAATCTCATTCTTGGTGCAGTAACAGAACATAATTGATAGAATGTATGTAAAGTCATGTGTAATATTTCTAACAATTTAATGGCAAAGGAGAAATTACAAGTTTAGTAAGAGGATTTGTTGAAGATTTTTTATGATCCGTTTTTTATGAAACACCTATATAAGGTGTTTCATCAGTCTTGTAAATATTGTGGCTAGGTAGATGATCTTGAAAGAATTATCAAGAAAGAATTCAACTTGGTACATATGTTTTATGCAACCCTAATCCAAAGAATAACTGGATAGCATTATAGCATTCCACTTGGTGACAGAATCGACTTGATCATCAAAAAGATAGGAAAAAATCAATTTAGAGATGTTTTTGAGTCTATATTCATTACGACTATTATATTCCTCTCTTATGACTCTGTAACAAAGAAGCCAGTCTTTGCATTTACTAAAGTAAAAGGTGAATCTTTACCTTTACTTAAATCACTCCTTTGTAAGTGTTTCCATTGCTAAATAGCATCTCATGCTCTCAAGCAGAAGCAGAGTGTTTCTCAGAAAAAAAAAAATCAAAGTAGAACAAGGGATTCCAAACAAGCCCTCTGGAGCTGGAGAAAAATTTGGAGATACTGTTTCCTTCAAAGGCCAGTAAGCAGCATCAAAACCTACCATATAGAGAAAACCTTTCTTCAAGAGGCATTATTGAATCCTTTTCTAGCATACAGTAGGCAATGGACAAGCAGTTTTCAAATTTTGGGAAAACCTTTATTGTCATATTGTCACACCTGGCCTTTCAGTTGATTTCCTCAATATAGCATAAAAAAAAAAAAAAAAAAAGAAAAAAAAAATCCTCTCATTATCTGCTAGAGTTTGTGGTAAGCAGCAATATCTGAGGTGAAGATTCCTCCAGCATCTCTCAACTTAATCTTACAGTGTTTGAAATAAATAGATAAGTTGCAAGCTACAGTCTCAGAACAAAAAACAGAAAAAAACAAACAAAATCATATTATGTCCAATAAAACCAAAACTTGAATAAACCCATCAAACATTTAGATAGTCTCTTGGCTTTTTTTTTTTTCCCCCGGAGAGGCAATAGTACACATTCAGAATGAATGCGAGTAGTACCAAGAACAGACTTTTCCCAGAAATTACTTTTTCATTATTCAACATTTTCATTTAATGAAAACACTTTCTCATGAATAATCTAAACAATGTCCAGGTATTCTGTGAATATTTTCGACTGAATAAATATGACTACGGGGAAATCAGAACACTGAAACACTTGTTCATTGTGCAGTCTGACTAGATAGAACTGCTGTGAAATTGTTAACATCTTTTGTTGTCTCTAGAATTCAATCTACAGACACATTTTAAGATCCACTAGGAGTCAAATTTATCCTTCCTTTCCACTGATAGACATAAAAATTAAATTCTATACTTAAATTTCTTAAGCAGATGCTTATTTTAATCAATTTGATACGGTTAGCTGAATAACATTTAATTTAACGAGCATTTCCAGATATCAGTTTCCACTCAACAGTTTTCTTTCTGAGCAATAGATGTGCTAAATCAATGGCCATACTTCATCTATTTTGAGGATACTCTAGACAACGTGTTTTTAGTGTGTTACCTGAAATAAATTCTTAAGCCCCTTGCAAAGTTGCATGTAAATCTTTCTTGCTGCTTTCAGATGTGTATCTGAATTACTTGTGAGGCAAAACGGATTGCTTTGCTTCTGATACCAACACTAAAAGATCCATGGTGGAAAGGAGGGAAAGACTTCTGGATTTGTACTTGGATCACATTTTGTTCATTTATGCACAAATCTAAAGAGATATCAACACAGATACTACTCCAGCAGTTCCATTTGGTGTACTGCAAATGATGTCATACCTTGAAAATTTACCCATTCACTTTTTTTTTCAGGTATTTTTAAGTTTTCATCCACTCAGATTTATTAGATTTTGTATTCAACTTTCCTAAGGGATATTTTAAAGTTTAAAATTTTACTTTCCAGATAGTTGTTAAATGTATTTAAACTGTATTTAAAACATTTAATAATGAAAGTCATCTAAGTATTATCATTATTTTTCATCATTCTTATTCCACTATGGACTAAAAGGCAAGTACAACAGCATTGCAGAACGCTGGTGATAAAGATGGGAGACAATCTTTGCTCCAAGCATCTACTGATTTCAATCAAAAAATAAGAATGAGAGGATGGAAAGGAAATAGTGCCAGTATAACAAAGAGATGTTTGCAAACACCATGATAATTCCATGATTGATTCACATTTATTCCACTATTTTAGTGTTTGTTATAGACAAAAAACACAGAAATCAGTCTGCAACCTTCTGTCCTGGTGTGAATAATGTGTAATTTTTCTGCCAGCAACCATCTCAGGCAGAAAATGTGATTTCGGCTCACAATTTCAATTCCTTCCATACTTTACACACACACACACACACACACACACACAAAAAAAAAAAGGAAATGTGTGTTCTTTGAAATTTCCTACTGATTACTGTGATCAAAGCCTACAACTGCAATTAGGTGATAGAGTAAGCAAACAGTTAAGCAGATACGTCCTAAAAGAATTTAAGAGGTCACTAATGAAGGAAACTTCTTAAATGACATGTTCTTCATTGCATTCAGTGATTGAAATTATGAATTATACTACACTCTTATGCTGTGCTTCATCACACGTGAAAGAGCCAGAGGGAGAGTGGGAACCACTGCCTTAGACACCAGCAGGAATTCAGAATGAGCAAGTAGTCCCAGAGAATCCCTGCTATATTTGCTACTGATTAAAAACTTTGTTTTGATTTTTTTGTCAGATGTAATATACTGAAGTATTTAAAAGCAAAGATGAAAGAAATGTTTAGAATTAATTTATGAAACAATTCAATGAAACAATATTAGGTGGGATTTCTTTTTCTTTATGAAGAATTTTGAAATCTGAGAGAATATTCCATTTTAGAAATGTAGCCCAATTTTGCAAATCTTGAAATCATTTGAAAGGAAAAGACCACTCATCCAAATAGCTATAGTCACTGCCTCTGCACCTGGCACAAACCCTTACACAGTCTTGCATGCTTCATTTTCCAACCTGTACAAACATTAGCTAACACTATTTGAGCATCCTTGAATCCTGCCAAAGATAACCAAACAGCAAACTAAATGCAGTCAGCAAATGTAAAGGGAAGGAAGAAAATGTACCGGGAGGAAATTATAGTCATCTGAGCTGAAAGTGATTAAAATCTTTGCAAATATGAAAGAGGACTTCAAATTAAAAAAGGTTTAATATCATCTCAGCAATTGTTGTTACTGAAGCTTCTACATCACCTTAGTACTTAAATATTCCCCTTACTTTAAAGGTCATTTCTCCTTTATAACAATATGAATGTCACTTTATAGTTATCCTGCATTATAATCCCGTACATACATATTTCATAGAATATGAATTGATTCACATTTTTTAATAGATGGCTAATCCATTATTATAGGTTAGAAAAGTCAATGGATTGCTTAATCTAAAGCTTCTGTCAAAACACATCCTTCCAACACACTTTAAGGATATGAACAAATGCCTCTCCCATATGCACCATGCTTCGTTCACCCTTCATTCTTCTCTTGTTCACTGCTTAAGCTCCTCCAAACAGAAACACGCAATGGAGCTGAAAGGTAGTGGTAGCTGCTGGCAAATATGTAGTTGGCCTCCCCATACTCCCCACTTCTGAATCAAGACTGTAATTAATTGGCATGTCTGACTGCTTAAAATTCATCTATATAGTTTCTAGGACAGGCTACTGATAGAAAGCATGATGCTTTTAACCTCCTGGCTGGAACAGAAAAAGCCAAGATCTTAAGGGAAACATATTCACATCACATGTGCTTAAGTATTAGAACATCGGCAATGTTGTCAACTGTCATAAGCCTATCCAGAAGAACTTTTTTTAATTTTTAACCTCAAGCAGCACTCAAACACTCTGTTCAGAAGATAAACAAATGACAGAATTTTAATTTTTAATTTCATGTGGAGACAAAAATATTTTCCAGGCTTTTTTCTTTTTTTTTTTTTTTTTAGTGCTAGACTTGAGAAGGAGAGGAAAAGTGCAATAACGTCTTAGATATGAAGCTTGTTTTTAAGTTTTTCTTTGCTTTTGCTTATACCAGAGAAGGTGGTGTGCTTTGCTGGATTGCTGCATATGTAGAGGCATACTGTATTCCAATTCTCCAGACCTACCAAACCAGATGACCTGAGGAATGCCCTGCAGTTGCCACTGGACCTGTGAAGCAAGTTTCCCTTACTGTATATAGCAGAGTACGCAAGGACAAAAGGGGCACATGCCCAGGTCATGTCCCAGTTTAGATTGGTCAAGTGAATAGTCAGATCCATGTCTGGGAAGCACTTGAAACCAAGTAATCCAGAATTTGTTCAATGCAGAGGCATTTATTCTTGTCCTTCACTTATTATAACTGAAAGACTCCTTAGAAGTTGGAGAAGGCATTTAATAATTGACTGTATTTTTTCAGTCATAGAAAATAGAACTTTTCTTTAAAAAATAGATTAAAAGCTCCCAATTCTGTCTAACGGAAAGTGCGTTAACTACATTATACTACATTACAGAAGGTCATACTGACATCTGGTGGCCTTTTATACCTATAAAAATTCCACCCAATAATTTCAACAAGCAATTCATGCAGAATGGTAACAATATCCAAACGACAATGTGGTTGTGCTTGTATCCTCATGGGCATAGTGGTTATTATTAAAAACCTGAGTTAAGAGGTAAAGAGTCCACCCTCAGTACCATGCTGAAGTAGTCTGTTTTAATTAGCTACCATGTTTAGCTGCATATAGCTGCTGGCCCCAGCTGCAGGTGTCAGAAAGCCACAAGTTTTCATAAATAGCAATTAAGGGTGCCAGAGCTGCCACAACACTTCTCCTGAGGCTCTGGGAGTTGCCAGGAGGTTTCACAAGGACAAAATGCACTAAATAGAACTACTGCCAGAGGGAGTAAAAGCTTATTACTATTATGACTATTGTAGAATCTAATCGGTCTAATCATGGACTAGGAGCCTAGTGCAGAAGGCACTGTACAAACAAGAAAGATTATGACTCTGTCCAAAGTGGCCTATAATCGGTATGACATTAAGATAAGTATATAGACAAGGAGCAGACCACAGATTGAAGGTATTAAAGACCTAGATATTAGAGCACAGCCCCTTAAGTGATACAGTTAAGCTGGAACTTCAACCTCTGTTTAGAAAGAAATCCTTTGTGGCAAAGAAAGAGAGATGGAGAAATATATATATGTATGTATATATAAATTAATGCCTGCATGTGTTTCAGTCTCTCTTCACATAGTAACTCCCAGAAGAAAAAACAGTCTCTTTTCTCTTAAGAGAGTAAATATTCAAAGGAAGCATTTAAGCAGAAGACAATTTGTGTAACAGAAGAAGAGATTAATGGGTACTGCTCACCCACTTGACTTATCCATTGAATCAGGTACATCAGTTATTGGGAGAGAAACTGCACCAATATTGATGTTATTAGAGGAGAGGAAATAGTGCCTTTTTTTTTTTCTTTTGCTCTGAAAAAAATAGGAATCTATACTTTAGCTCCTGCTTCCGTGAAGGAGACTGTTATGATATTTCTATGACTTTGAACATCCCTTCCTTTTTGGAAGGGATAGGACAGAAGGAGCTAAGAAGGAGTGTAGGAAAAAAAATGTGATGTGAACCATCCCTCCATGAACAGACTGGCAAAAGAAAATGAATTAACCTCTGCTGTTACCTGTCATTGAACATTTCATTTTATCTCAACATAACAAAATCCTGTCAGCAAATCTTCTGTCTATTTGCAGTCTGTTCCATCAAACCTGGGGTCCCCATTCCAGAGAGCCAAGATACCACCCAAGTTGTACTAATCAACAAAATAAACTTCAGTCTGAACCTGCCCAGGGAGATACATGTAGATATTTCTCGCATAAAGGACATTCTGAAGGACATCTCACAGTGTTGAACTCTGCATTTCTACTGTGTCACTTTGATTCATTTTATTTTCTCTGTTGTAATGTGGTAACACTAAGGCTGAAGTAGCCGAGCTATGGTTTATGGGCTACAATGATCTACAATACTGTCTGAATAATTCATCCAGCTTGCAGTGTACCAGTTACCAAGCTCTTTTCCCAGAGTCCTTCAGATGTAGGCAGGAAGCAGGCTATAAGTCTGAATAAATTATTCTCATAGTATAGTGCTTGCTTCCAGGAAACTCTTGTCTCCATTCATATGATTAAAATGAAAGCCACTTCTCATTGCAAAACCCAGCACTCATGCACACTTCCATCTCACAACTGCGAGTCCATTACATGAAGGGGCACAAATACAACTTGATGACTCAACAGATGTGTCCAATGAAATAACAGCAGAGCAGAGATGCATTGGTTTTTGCTCACAGTAGACACTGTGCTAAACTGAGCAGAGTAGAGGATCACCATAACAAAATAGTAAGTACAATCATAACATATGCAAGTGGTACATATACTTTTAACCAGCAAATTAATGTTCTAACATAATATCATCTGTTTGTGTCAGAAAATCACAAGAACATGCATACAAATAAGCTAAATGCAATATATTATTTAAACACTACTAGAATGCGAAGACTTTTCCTATGCAAAATGGCATAAAACCCAATAACTTATCAGGAAGTATTTCAATGTTGATAAAATTATCTGTTTAAATTGCTTTATGCAGTTCTTGTTAACATTTTAATATGGTTATACTTGCAACAGTAAATTAAGCATTTTAAACATAAAGGTAGGTATAACCACAGACATAGTCATTTCCAGAAGGGAAACGCCTTTACAAGCCAGGTAGACAATACAAATGGTAGAAGAATCAAAAAGCATAAATGTCCACAGGGCATCCGCTTCAGCTCTGTGATTTAGTAAAGCAGAGAAAAAGAAGAAATCCTTTCAGGAGTTATAAGTCATTTCCAAAATGCGGGGAGTTTGAAGCCGGTTTTTTTGTGACAATATTGGATGAGAAGATACTGGAAGTTGTGGCTAACTGTGAGAAGACATAATGGCTGGTTTGAGACAGTATGAAGCAGACCAAAGAAAGGGAAAAGAAGGATTTCAGGTCAGAAGGATTTCAGGTCAGAGATGTATTCAGAAGTCACCTCCAGGGGAGCACTGGAGCATAAGCCTATTGTGTTGCCTAAAGAGAAGCTAGAAAAGGAGTTGCAGATGATTCTAGGAATGGGCAAGGAAGATTCTTCTAAAGAAAGGATAGAGAAATTTAGCAAAAGAGAAGGCATGTTATAGAAAAGAACATGTAATCACAATGTAAATAAGTAGCATCTTAATAGAAATAGAAAAGAAGCTTTAAAAGTAAATGCTGATGATCTTGCAGAATTAGACTGCAAATTATGATTTGTCCTCAAGATGAAAGACCACAGTTTTTACATTAAAATAAAAATATATATAGATAGATTTTTATTATAAACCACCCACTGAAACAAACACTTTTAGCTAATGATGTAAAACCAATACAATAGCCCAGTAGCCCCAACAAAATCAAAACAAAACAAAATCTTTCTGGTGCATTCATCTATTGTATCTACTTGTTAACCAATATATATTTGTCTGTTGGCTGCATTATGTATTTATAAGCAAGAAAGTCAATATAAATTATTATTACTAGTGTTAAATTCAAGGCTGTAAGATATTTGAAAATTGAATGCATTTTCATTCACATACATTTGCTCTTAAACCAGCAAAGCTATCAGAATTGACATAGGCCACAATCACAGTAGGAAAAATTGAAGATTTGAGTTCACCAGAGAATTTGCTCAGTGCTTTTTACGTTAACATGAAACCAAGGATACTTCAACAGACTATAGTATACTGGAAACCTAAAATCAGATGTCAGGTGAACTTTACAGTCAAAATCACATTCAAAGCATTTAAAATCCACTCACAGAAAAAGCTAAAAGTACTGGATACAATCAAATCAAGGAGGTCAACTTCTCAGTTATGTCACTACACTACTGTTACAATACTATTTCTAAAAAGCAAAGGTTTTGTATACACAGAACAGATTTTCAAAACCACAGAACACACCATGTATAGTGTACAAAACCTGTAATTCCAGCGTCTGACGGAAGAAAATGTGAAGCTGAAAGCTTTTTGAACTCTAGTATTCTTTAAGAGCTGTTTTACATTGACTCAGACAAGATACTGGTAGAGAGAACCTTTTGATAATATATATACACAGGATAATCCAGGAAATTCCTATTGCTACTCCTTGCAACTAAAAGTTCTTCTCTGGATGCTGAGGACACTCCAGCACTCTTAAAATTCGAAGAATCTTAGTTCTCCACATGTCTTCTGAATAAGTCAATTAAAACAAACCATATCTGATATACTCTTCAGACAAACAGTTGAGCACTGCTGAACTACAAAAATTTGTAAGACCTACCTGGCAGTTGTGGGGCTGCCAGAAGGCACAGCTGTTTCTATCTATATCTTACTAGAAAAAGGCACTCAAAAGGATTTACAGGCATGATTTTGAATTGCATTACTTCATAATGCTTCTTTCCATTCAAAACATATCTCTGGAAGACTTCTTGAACTAGCTAAGAAGAAGCCAGATTAGACTCACCAGGTGATGAAGTTTTGCATATAATTACAAATAGTGAAATTCTGTGCATTTTTGTTTTACAACTGACACTGGACTGAAACCACTGGAGTAAAGACCTTGCCTTTGGCAGTCACTGATACAGCAAATCACTGGATTGCTGTGGACATTCAACAGCACACCTGGCATTATGAGCCAGGTACAGAAGGAAAAGACCTTGGAGCACCAGCTGAGTCCTAAGACATTTTTTCTTTCACATTTTAGAAAATCAATTACTTAGAGGACATCTATATACACTATGCAAAAATAAATAAATACATACATACATTTTTAAAAACAATTTCTGAAATGCAACTAGCATTCTATGCTCACACATCTGCATGGAAAGATTAAAACAATGTTAATCACATCCTTCAAATGAGAAAACTTTTATATCATCAATCTCTCCATTTTTAAAAAATATATGCAACTGCAGGTAATGCATATGTACCACTCACAAAGCAATACCACAGTCTGACGTCTGAGAGGTAAAAGAACTCTCTGTATAAAAACTGTGTGAATCACACTGAGGTGGCATTAGAAAAATAAAGTATTTGGCATGTATGATTAGCTACCTTATTTATTGATTGTTGCCTATATATGAGGTAAAAAGATATGCTCCTAGAGACTATTATCTTCCAGACTGCACTTTAATATTTACTGTGTTCAATTTCTTAGCAGCGGAAATGCTTCTCTCCATTTCTGTCTCAGGGCATTAGTTCAGGAATTCAAATGATGACTGTGCTAGAGCAACATGAACCATGGGATACCTTCTTCTAGAAAATATTCATTACATTTTCTTAAATACTGCCATTTATATTTCTACAATGTGGTAACAGTACATAGATCAATTAAAACTTGTTAAGTCCAGTCCAGATTCATAATGGAAAATCTTCAATAATTATATGTCCTCCTATCCTAAGAAAAAATATATATATATTTTAGAGAGTAAGGGTGATAACAACATGTGAAAAACAATCTTCTAAAACATGTATACATATGCAGGCTAACGAGGCCAAGTAGAAATCACTGATTAATATAATGTGCTATATTCACCTGTTTTATATGATGGTTCCATTTAAAATATAAAGCATGCTAAATTATAATAACCGAGAAAAAGGAGAGAATTCCTAAATATTGAGACATAAGCATATGTCGAATGATATATGTTCAGGTTAAGGAATGTACTACTGGGAAAGACATATGACAGAACACAAGAATAAAAGAATCACATCAAAATGGAAGTGTTTTAACCAGGGCAAGAGGTAATTAACCCCACCAACAGTATAACAGTCTGCAGCAAGAAGCTCAAAAAGAAAGAAGAGAAAGGTGAAGGTGCATTTAAAAGCAGACAATATGTCAGCTTAAACTGAAATGAAAAAAAAATCTTATCACACAAAGTTAGAATCCTGTCCAGAGACTGAGTCCTTGATATCACTACTGCACATGAGGTAAACCAAAAAATAAAAGTTCTCTCTCATGCACAGTATGGGACAAATGACCAATAACGAGCATGACTGACACACTGAATGATGATTTCTCAGCTTGAAGACCACAGCATAATATTCTATACCACTTAGTCCAACTTTATAGAAAATGTCACTGCAATCATTAAATTGTAAATTGCCAGAAAGTATTTTATGTGTTCTGAAGAAGAGAATCAGAAATGTCATAAAGACATGAAGCTTATTTTTATGGAGGCTTTCTTTTTTCATAAATATACTTGTCCCCTTTTTTTTTTAGCAGTCCATTGCTTGTAAGTTATATTGACTTATGCATTACAATAGTTAAACTTTAGGAGGCAAGAAAATGTGGGTTTATTTGGCAGATGGGAAGACGGACAGCAATGGGATATCTTTTGCCTCTTGAAATTTGCACTTGACACAGCAAAATCAAAGAAAAATCAAAGCAAAGACTGCAATTCCATAGTCTGTATTCTTCGTGGTCCAGAGAAGTATGACAGATGACTTACACAAGTCATGGAAAGAGTCCATTTCTGAGGGTTCTTCTCAAAAAAATGCACTTAGAGAAATCTTGTGTATGTTTTGTAGATGTGTGGACAAGGAGCAGATGAACTCACTGCAATTAGAGATATCAGGATTCTGCATACTTCATCTCTCCAAAGACCGTTTTGTGGAAAGATATCATAGGTTTCGTAGGAAAAAGTTTCATGGGAAAGGTTTCATAGAGGACCTCTCCATCTTAATATGCATGAAAAGACAAACAGAAAAAAAAAAAAAAAAAAAAGGAACTTCAAAGCTGCAGAATTATCCAAATTCAAGATTTCTCAGCTCTATATATCTTTTCCCAAATCAGATTTTTTCAATTTAATTATTCATCTAAGAGCATAGCTGGACAAAATGTAACCTAGTTCTTAACCAATTTAACTGGAAGATTTAAAACGCTTGTAGAAGTAAAATAACCTGTTCTCTTAAAATTAAAGGTGCAGGTGATTATCATTTTTATTCATAACCTCTAAGTACCCAGAAAGCTTGATCCTTTTATCCAGTGCAAGGTTTTCAGGCATCACCCATTCTTTTTTTGACTAAATTGTGCAAGGATTTTCAACCAAACTCACTTGGAATATTCAGTTCCTATAAAGCACACTTGTCTAAACTCTGACTAGCAAAGACTCCTACAGGCATACATTATCTGCTCTGAAGTCTACACACTGCCTTCATTTTAGAGAGCAACTTAGCATACTTCCTGAGACCCAAAGGCCTTGAAACTTGCACACTGAAATATTACCATTTCTTATTGCCCAGAATACCTTAAAATCACTCTAAAGTAGTGTCATACTTGGGGTGTGTTATGGCTGGGGGGCTCCCTTCACTCTCCATACCAGTATGAGACATGACGATCCCATTACACTGGAGCTCATCTGTAGCCACCGTGCACTTTTCTACCCACTTTTCTCTTTATATGGCCTCTTTTCCCTCCTATCTCTTTTCACCTTGATGTTACGCTATCTGTGCATTTTTTGATGCTACTAAATATTCGCAATGATATAATAGTATAGAAAAGTTTAGATTTATCTCTTTTGTATTTCAGATCAAGCAGTAAAAAGTAGTAACCTGCCTCTTAAGCACATTTGTCTCTGCTTATACTGCAGAAGAACATACAGTATCCATCCAAATCCCTTCATTTATCATTTTTTTTAAAAAAAGACTAGAATTTCTTAAACTTAGGTACTTTGGAAGATGGACCTACAACTCTATTTAAGCATCTGAATAATACATTTGTTGTCAGAAGGAATGAGTGCCTACAAGCCCCTTCAGTAGGTGTTTGAAAACTGTGGTTTTGAGGATCTTTTCATAAGAAAAAAAAAAAAAAATCAAATTCACTGAACTCCTTGACACCTTCAGCTACATTTGAAGGCCTGTCTACAGCCATGTTCCCTCAAGGTAAAAAGCAACAAATTATTTTACAAGATTGTATTTTAGGCTACCATATCTCACTGGTCTTGTTAAGATCTAAATTATTGAAGTGAGAAACCAAAAAGAGAGGAAAAACTAAAAAGGAGGAAAAAAAAAAAAGTGTTCTTGGCCACAATGGAGCAAAAGCTGACGCTTTGAAACAGTCCTAAGTAGACAAACAGATTAATACAATCAAACATATACTCTTATTTACTCATGAAATTTTCTGATGAGCAGCACAATGTATTTTATCTGTCCTGTCTCATTGCTTCCTGACCAAATTGCCTAGAGCCTCCTGCAAAGAACTGTGGTTCCTTTGTCTTAGCAAGTGCTTTGTCAGTTACAAAGGACTGGCATTCTCTTAATCACACTTGCAATTGATAAAGAAGGTAAGCTCCTGCACTTCAGAACATTTGGAACAGTGCAGATTTTATTCAAATTCACCATATTTTATTCAATTTATAATCATGTTGAGATGAAAATTGTTTCCTTTGCAAGCATGTTTGTGCTTTAAAACTTAAGTTTAGCAACATTTCACTGTAACATGTCAAAGCAAAAGTCAAAACACTTAATTTACAGAATGCTAAAACATGGTCTTCTATGGTTTTCAGACATTTTTCTCTCTTGAAACATTTAATCTCATTAGGAGAAGGATTTGCAGTAATTTTGCCCTATCCAAAACTACATCAAGAGCTAAACACTTGCTTTTCGATGAACGTCATGTAGCTGCTCTCACCAACAAGGGCAATGGGCTCACTGCTTCTTGTATCAGCAGTTATCTACTGCACAGCAGTATTCCAGAAATTCAGCAGAACTCCACATTTCTGCAGGCTCTCCTGTTCTCGTGTATTTTGTCATGGGCAATAGCAGCTTTGGAGGAAGATGAAGGTAGAGAGCTGTCAAACAATTTTTTCATGATAGAATTGATGCCTTCAGCATAAAGTCATTAGTAGGATGCTGTTAAACATCTTTCTGTGAGTAGTGATAGATGATAAAGAAATGAAGGACAAAGAGTCTGGGAATGTTTGCTATTTTCCACAAACACTTTTCATTCCTCACACTGATGTGTTTGCAAATTGTACATATGCAAAAGTCTTTCTCAGCAACCTCAGTCCAGATCTCAGAACCTGTTCCAAGAGAGTAGCTATCCACTTTGTGAAGATAAAATAAAGCAGAAATTAAACCTATCTGATCATATATGTAATCCAAGATTGTATTATAAAACTAACAATTAACATATTTCAAAAGACAACTGAGCACCTTGAAGATGAATAATTATTCTGAGGTGAATTTTTAGGTTCTTTTTAAAAAAGAAGACAGTAAGAGCACTGAGACAATAACAACAAAAGAAATTGACCCAAAAAAACCCCTGGTCTCTTCTTATTTGGTAAGAGCCCAGTAAACTCCTTACACGATCATTCTACAAATCTTCTACTTCAAGCTGATAGAACTGAGGAAACACATTGACACTAAAAGCTAGTTTCTGATTTAATTTTATTTCAATTAATAACAACCTCTGCCTCTATAATATATATTAATTAATCTATATATTCAACCAATACTGTTTTAATTTGGACCTTGTTTTGCCTGTCATACCTTTTGACTTGTTTGCACATATTAACAACAGAATGGAACAAATCATTCAGCTAATAATCTAACTGAATAATTTAACCTTCTGCTAGGGTTCATGCAAGACTCATTCTTTCTATAGTTATTAAAATTACCCAGAGAATTTTTTGTGACTTTTTTTGAGTAAAAATTTCCTATGGTCAGTTCCCTTAGCATTTAAAATGAGTAGGTTAATGTAGTCTAGCCAATTAGCACATATGACATCTCTGTTATCAGACTAAAAAGAGTAATTGCTGTCTTCTAGTAAAGTTGTAGAAACACTTGAAAAGGCAGCTCTTAAAACCTGATCTTGCCCAAGCAAAGTGTATGGCAGTTTTCCCACTGAAATTCAAGGACAGCAGAACTGTGTCCAATAAAAATCAGTAACAACAGTCATGAAGTAAAGAAGCCATGAATTAATACGAATTTAGTAACAAAATTTTATATCCTCACCCATAGGAAAATGAGGCATATTATATTTCCTACTCTCCTTACAGATATTTCCAGGAGAATAATTAGCTTGCATTCTGGTATGTTTTGTACCATATAGTTGTGTGCTGTGTATTCCAAATGCTCATAAATTGTGTAAACACAGCATCAGACAGTGCTTGCTCTTAAATTTAAGTTGTAATGTAATTCTGTCAGGGGCAGACTTTTCTAGGGCTTGTATGTGCTAACATAAAACAATAATAAATGCTGTCATAATTATGATTATGAGATCCCTCATGCAAGTGAGGTAACATCTGAATATCTGGGTTGTGGTTTTTTTTAATATAAGTCTCTTACTGTTTTTCAATGATCTAGGAGGCATATTATCTTAAGATGATAAATGATAACTTATTTGTACTGCTGCATGTCACCCATAGCTGTTCCCAGCTTCCAATATATGAATAAGAAGCTTAACAATAGGTCAGTCAAGTTGGTCTCTATAAATTAAAATAATCCTTCCACCCAAAAAGTATTATTGTGCGAGTCTGCATATATAGGCATAGGCAGCAACGTAGCCCTATTCTAAGTGGGACAATATGCACCACGCAACAGCATCACACTGCACCACATGGTATGGAACCAGCAGGATCTGATAGTAAAGCAAACCGCTGCATACTTTGCTCTGCAAATGTGCAGATACATGTATGTATGGTTGCGTGTGTTCATATGTGGACATACACTCCCCCCAAATCGAACATCCTATATTTTATGCATACTTTCTGTGAGAAAACACAGTTTGCCCTGGATTTTCTTTTATTTCCACATGTAGCAAAACTGGCATATATTTGTGCTAACTGTCGTATCTTTCTCCCCTTTTAAAACTTGGGATATTATGATTCGCACATACTAGACATATAAGCGATTGATGTAATGCCCCTATTTCTAGCAGTGAATCAAGGCTTCAGTGTGACATGGATACCTATTAATTATGCAGTGCTCCCATTTTACAAAACCTGTTTGCAGGCTTTATCTGGAACACTGATTAGTTAGTACTTCATTTCTCTCTAACCTACATATAGCTAGCCACTGTTGTTCACTGTGATCATGTCTATATTACAAACTGAATCCAAGTTGCAGTTGTGGGTTTAACTCTTAACTCTTCTCTCCTTCCACTGTAAAACCTAAATGCTTTGCTGCAGGGTTGTATAGTTGTATAACCATGGTCCTTGACACTGCCCAGGGCTCCTGGGGTCGGGAGGCTGGCATGCTCCTAGCCAAGGCAGCTTTGTGGCATGGTTAGAAACGAAGGCAATGCACATCTTAGACGTACACTAGTTTAAGGAGTTGCTAGACATACACACGATTTAAGGAACTGCTCCCAGATACACTTCAGCAGCTATTTTCAATAGTTCCACTCATCCTCTTGCCAGTTATGAAGTAAAGAATAAGGGAGAGATCTATTTTCCAGGTGCAACCTCACCCCAAAAGGAGGAAGAGAGGCCTACCTCCCTGTTTCTTTTCATAGCTTCAGTCTCAATCCAGCTGTGAAAGGAAGGATTTTTGAGCCCTCTTCCTCCCACTCCACAGAGCTAGAATCGGTTTTCCATCACAGTGAACCTGGAGTTGATTTTTTTCTCCTCTCTCCACCTACGCGCACTTCCGGGTGCTTCTGAAGGGACAGCTGACCCTGAGCTCAAAACTACAGTGAGAGAAAGAGGACTTCACAATTGGGAAGGTATTTGATAGGAAAGGCAAGACCCTTGTCCCACCATAGAGGCCACAGAAAGCAGTCACTGTGCTTAACAGATAACTATCCATTATGCCACTTTCCAGATGTGCTAACTGTAATCACTTTCCTAAAACTGTAGGTACCTCATTCAAAATTTCAAGCCTACTTATATTTCATATTCCTTTATCCAACAGCTACTAGCAATTAATATTTTAACAATATACTTACTATTTGCACTTGCACTTGGCTTTTTCAAAGATTATACCCACCTCTGTCCAAATGAGGAGGCCAAACTTAAGCACAAGCAAAGTGGCCAGCAGAATCCCCATTGTCATACTGGATCAGTACCTGGATGAATGGGCTGTGTACTGTCCGTTAAGAGAAATGGTGCATATTTTTTCCAACAGATTTAAGCACACAACAGAAATAAAGGAAACAAAGTTTCTTTAAGTTGTATAAACCATCCATTTATAGAAAAACACATTTTCATTCATGTAAGATTGAATTTAAGGGTGTCAGTCAACTCTTTGTAATTTCTTATGTGAAGATTAAAGATTCAATAACAGCAACAAATTCAGTAACGCAGCAAGGTTTGACTTGTAGGACAGCAGAACTGAATACAGGATTTGAGGTACGGCCTCAGGCCTCACCAGCAGTAAGCACAGTAGTTCTTTGGCTTTTTGTGGGGGTTTTTTTTTTTCATCCTAGTGTCCATTCTCCTCTTTCCAAAGTATTGTAAATTCCACAGCTATAACTTTTGCAGAGTTTACATTTTATTAGTTCTGGGATCTAAATGACTTTCTGGTCCATTTATACATCTGCAATATTTACAATTGCTCCCTCAGAGATCTACAGACAAGTTCTCAGCCCAGTTGTCCCTCGACTAGTTGTTAAGGGTAAACTGCAATATGTTCTTGTTTCAGTTCCCTAGCCAAGTCTATGTCATAAGGTTATAAAAAATCAGCGAATGAGCTAAAATTCAATGTCCCAGTTCTTCGCTTTATAGGATTTGCACTCACTTTACTTTTGAAAGCTTGTTTCATGGTGTTCCTATTAAGAAGGCATTTAAATTCCATCAGGAGGAAATCAAATTCTTTGTGAAAACAGTTCTTTTCTCCTTCGTTTTATAAGGTATTAGATCAAAATTAAGCAGCTGTGGTCAGGACTGACATCTCCTTTTTCTCTACATTTCAGATAATGTTTTCTCTCTCCCTCTCTCTCTGCAAGGCCATTTCTGGCAGTCTTTTCACAACCCATGGGCATGATCAATTTTCAGTCCAAGTAGGACTGGCTACCAGAAACATGTGCTCTTCTACATTATGTCCTAAACATTAAAAGCCTTTCAGGGACTAATATTTCAAATACTTAATTATGCAATTGAGTTTAATGGGGTTGCTCACATGCTTAACATTAAGCATGTACTTCAGTAGCATGCTCAACTAGACCTTAACTCTTCTTTATTATCAACAATTATTGAAACCTCATTTTTTTCTTTTAATTTTTCTTAGCCTATCAGACAAACATACTCATAAAACCCAATCTGCTATTATCACTCATAAGTACAATAATCCTCAGCCTACCTCGCCTGGGCCTTAAGTAGATAATAAATAAGGAAGATTTTAACTGCTGGAGATAAAACAAGACAGCTAAAGCAATGATTTTGGTTTTGAAACAGCTTAAGGTTTTTTTAGACAAATATAAGAAGACTAAGAAAAGAAAAGCTAGTAAACAATGTCCTAGAGCTACCTCTTGAGTTATTAGACATCTGTGATACCATGCAACCTCCAATATTCCTGCAAAATGCTTCTGTGACAAAGATATAATCTCTCTGATTAAAACATTTGCCATATTTGTGCAATCTTGATGGGAAATATTAATTTGCATAAAGAATCTGTATAGGGAAAGAATCCTTGATAAACTTGTGTGAGTTTATAATAGTGAGCACCTGAATTTTGGAGGACACACTCTGTCTTGCAGAACAGCTTGCAATCACTACTTGTGCAAAATGGTGCCTGAAAAATCAACAAGGCTTTAAGTTCATCTTTACATTTTGCACAAAGTCAGGAGTGACAGTCAAGGATAGCTCTTGTCAGATTCAAGCCAATCTACTTTATACCTTCCCTCTTTTTTACCACATCTCTCCAGACATTTCTCAAAGTTGATAAGCTGCTACCTTCCAAAATATGCAGATTCCTACCTGCCAAAACCTGTGGAGTCACATTGCTGCCTCTTTTTACACTCCATCTGCTACATTCGTTATTTCTGATCACACTTCCTGCCATGTCACCTCCCACTTGGACCTCTTTGCCTATAAATTGGAAAATGTTTACAACTGAGCTCACCTCAAAATTAAGCTTCATTTTAAGCCTTCTTTTCTGTTCTACCTCTGTCTACCTCTGTCTGCCGTTACATGAGAAGTCCACTGGCATCAGGATGCTTTCTTCTGTGGCATAAAATCTCAATCCCGTTATTACACTAGGCCCTCTTCAGAGTTAAATGATTGTTCCCTGATAAACTCATGGAGTCAAAACTGTGAATCAAGCCAACTCCCTGGGCAGTGGAGGAGAGAATACATGCCCAGGACGTTACTGCTCTCAGTGGAAGCATCCACAGATCTGCAGGCAAAAAATCAGTTTCCCAATCCCATCATGAGCAGTTCAAACTGATCCAAGCTTTGCAGTGAGGGTCGTGATTCCACTATTTTAATGCCACTGTACTGGAGGGATACCAGTAAAACCAAGTGAGACCTAGCATAGTGCCTTCAAAGAGTTACCATGGTAATACTCATTAGATGTTCTATGCCAAAACATAATGCTCCAGGTTACTTTGAAAATGTGAAAAAAGCTTGAAATTTTTCAGTCTTGTCCTAATTCTGTCACTGCAGGGATGACAAAAAAATAAGCAGAGCTTTGATTTTATTTTTTTTTTGTGAGCAATCAACTTCTTACAGCAATGTTTTCCCAAAATAAGATGCTCTGTTTATGCCTCACATTAAAAAGAGATGGAAGAGAACAAGGAAATATCATTAGGGACACCAAAGCAGAAGTCAAAAATAGAATTAAAGAGGAGGAAGAATAAGGAAGAATGCAACAGTACTTGAGAGAAGATAAGTATTTTATTTCACAGTGATGCGAGGAAAATCCTCCAGGAAGGCAATAAATCCTTTGATGTATGAAAGAGAAAGGCATATAGGGACAAGCTCAAAGCAGCACCATTAGAGTGACCATAAGAATGGTGAATTTTTGAGATTACTGACTATATCTCATGAAACATGATAAATAAACTTTGCCTGCTTAGCCTACCAAAACAACTGTTGAAAAGGGATATATTTAGTTTTTATAAATACATTAAGACAAGTTTTTGAGAGGGAGGAGAATTATTTAAATTAAAGCATATTAAATATTACACACACAAAATCAGTTGGCTATAAATAGTTCAAGAATATATTTACAAAGAAGACTTCTTGCCATATGCAGGACTGTTTATCTTATGATCTTTTTTAATGGGAAAATGAAGTCCTTTTAAGACCAATGCACTGCAGATATCCCCCACCTAATAAACAGTAGCATTGAACGTGCATTTTTCCATCTTATCTTATCTTATCTTATCTTATCTTATCTTATCTTATCTTATCTTATCTTATCTTATCTTATTCTCTTTATTTCTATGTAGCCCCACAAGCCCTCTTCATCCCTTGTCTTGTTTTGATCACAGGTGAGTCTGTTCCTGCCAAATGGAGATTCATGTTTTTGAAAGGTGTTGCCTGAAAGGTAGGAGCTCTAACAGTTAAACAGACTCAGGCATCAGCGCATAGAGGGAGTATATGGGTTTATGGAGGCTCTACTAAGTTAGACACCTAGCAGATTTTGTAGAGATTTTAGGACTTTTTTTTCCAAAACTGTTTTGTATTAAGTATCAAGCTGTCTGGTTACTGTCTGATCACTGTTATCATTCTGTGAGACAGATAAACTCTCACATGTACCTAATTCTGGTTGCACAGAAGAGCAGGAGCTAGTGCAAAAGGCAGCAAGTATGAGGTCATTTCTGATTCTCCAGAAAGTCAAACAGCTCAGACAAAGCTCAAGGTTTCACAGCCCTGCCTAACTAACCCAGGCCAGGTGCTTTTCCTTCAAAAAATAGCTCAAGACCCATACTCTGCCACGTGTACTCCCAGGTCAACACAAGGTATGCTTTATTGTAGGGTAATGCTTCCAGGAAGTGGTATCTCTGAGCTGCATCAGCTAAGAAAGTGGTAGTTTTAATAGGCCAAAGCCAGGACAGAGAAAGTGATAACAGCTAGAGAGTACGGGTGACTGAGGACACGTCCTTGAGCTTATAGCTTACAGGTTCAGGACCAGCTGCTGGGGACTGAATTTGTCCTGTGCCTTGTGACACTTTACAGCTCTGCAGCAATCCTGTCCTGTTTGTCCCTGTACAGAATGCAGTGAACTCTAATGATAATGCACTCAAGTGAATAAAAATCCAGCTGACACCACTTAGATATATTTTTTCTGAAGTGCTAGGATGCCTGAAAAACTTGTAAAAAATATCTGTATCACTAGCAGACATGTTTATGGATGTATAGGGGAAACAGATTTGCTGAGTAGGAAGATGTTGTTGTATCTTAGAGCATAACTTCACTTACAGTATCCATAGCTCTGAAATTTAGCACAGAATATACGGTCCATCATGAGCTCAACAAATATCATATTTGTGAGATCACCATAGGCATTTTTCTAGAAGAGTCAATTTTATAAGCCATAATTATGTGAATAATGTATATTTTTAAATTATTCTCATAACAGGACTTTCTTACTAACAAATAAACACAGTTCGTCACTGCTATAATCTATGCTTTCCATTCATTATGGAGAGGTCACGGCACATAGCCACAGATCTCTCAGTCTGGGGATCCATTAATCTGTGGCAATTTGCAAGGCAATTTATTCCTGGGATAGAAGAGTCTTCTAGGCTCCCAAAGATGAGGACAGCACTAACCCAGGCTTACTCACAGTTATTCACTCACAGCTGTCCACAGCAAAACTTGCACCTCTCCAGACACCAATACAATCTCCAGCCACAGGGCCACAATGTTCATTTACAGCCAAGCTGCCAACTGGCTGTACGTCTGAGGCAGAGAAATAACTCCCAGTCTCCACCCGAGACACCTCAGCAGCAGCAACCTGCCTATCTGGGGACACATCTGGAAACACAGGCCACATATTTTCTGCCATAAGAGATCAGAAAGCAAATTACGGCTTTCTCTAAGATGTGGTTAATGGTGAAGTGCAGATCACACGTCTCCTATGTTCTGGAGCACAGTCAAGGCTTCTTTGCAGATCATTCAGTGACAAGACACGCGGTGGTGGAAGCTCAGCTGACTGAGATGGCCAGCACTTGCCATGAACCCCAGAATAATCATGCCATCCAGGAGGACCTTCCAAAGACTGGTGGGTCCAAACTGTTTATCTCTTGTTCAAAGCATCAGTGACAAAGAGCCACCTTTTCAATCCCCCCAAAATTCCAGTTGCAATTCTTGATGAAGAAGAAAATTCTGTGTACAGGGTGGTACAGCTAAATAAGCCAACACATAGGGACAGGATTTTTTGCCCAAATAATGATTGGAGCTGAAAGTCCTGCCATTCCAGTCTCCAAGCTATGGGTTATAGTCATTCATCCCAGATGTTTCTTTTACATGAAAATGGGACTAAGCCTTGCTTCATAATGCAGCAGTCAGTTGTTTGGCTGAGTGTCAGAAGCAGCTGTTTATATAACAGCTTAATTTGCAACCACCTCCTGATTTTTACTTTAGTTCTCCTGCAGTGTCTGAACTGTAATGAAAATAATAGTGGATGGCTGCCATGGAAAGGTTTGTACCACACAGAAACAGATTTAATCAATGGAAAGAAGGGAGTATTTTTCATTTTCCATTAAGATAAAAATGCCTTCAGCTCTGATTGTATGCAACAGTTTACCTGCAGCTCATAAAAACTATTTCCAGCCTGAGAATTAAAGATTGCCTTGTGTGGTTAAGGAACCAATTTTTGCAGAGGCTTAAGGCCAGAGTTCATGTCGACTCTCCCATGAGCTGTGACTAGTCAGCGCTGCCTGAAAATCAGATTCTTTGCTAATACCAGCTCAGAGCATACTATTTAAGCTTCAGGGAAGCAAAGTAATAGGGTGGCTGTGCGCTGCTGCTTTCTTGCGACTAATGGTCCGTGTCCTAGGACAGAGATGTGAAGCTCACTGACAGTAAGGCTAATGTGGCAGAGGCTCTTCACACAAGGCATGGTTACATACACCTTTTTGGCAAAGGGCACTCTGGATGGGGCAGCGACATGCTGCCAAAACAATCTCGTTCCCAAGTCTCCTGCTGCTGGGGCCAGGTGGCATGAGGAGCACAGAGCCAGGCATGGGCACGAGCAGGGCAGGAATTTTACCCATTTCAAAAGAGCCCTAGAGCAGGCAGGTGCAGGAGCAGGCTGCACATCACCCAAAGCAGGCAGCAGCCCATAACGGATCTCCTCAAGCACGTTTCAATGGCCCCTTCTGCAATATTGTCCCTGACAGAGCATGAGGGGTAAGTAAACGAGTTGTCCTTTGACAGAAAAATAGCACTTTAGATTTGGGCAGTAGTAGTGTTTAAGCTCCAACCCTCCTGTTAACCAACAGGTTCTCTCTGACTTTACTGCCCTGCATGGATTAAAAACAGACAAGTAGAGGTTCGATGCAAACACACTACTGAGTTTTTTCCTCTTAATTAGCCTACAGTAGTTAACATGGTTGCTGTTTGACTTGGGTTTGAAGAAGTGAAAAGTGAAAGAAATCCTGGATAATAGTGTACTCAAGGATCCTTAATGCAAGAAATAGTTTTAATAATCACATACTCCTCTCTTTAGCATCAGAAATATGTCAACACAGACTGAGGGAGAAAACTACACTGGCCTTGCCAAAGGATTTCTTTTTTTTTTTTTCCTGTGAGAGTACATTTTAAATTAACAGTGTACTCTACCTGTTTAGAAAAAAAGAAAAATTGAAAAATTATTGGTGACACACTCATTTTTCCCTCATGTAATCCTACCTTCGTATTGCTGGAGGGAAAAATGAGCAATTCAGAGGTATCTTTGGACTAAGGAGAAGGCTGTTCTGTTGAAAATCCAGCCCTCTAAGATCTTCACTGAAGCACAGCCTGATTCATAAGCTCCCTTGTGCATATATTTGTTTAACAGCTGCAATGAATTCAATATCCAGTGTTTTGTGAGAAACAAATGTGATTGTCATGTATAAATTAATAAGCACATTTGAATACTGAATTGCTTTGAGCTGCAGAGGATACTGTTAGTGTTACAGCATGGAAGGAGGTAGGCAGCAGGAGATTGAATTATTATTTTGTACCTTATGTTCTCAGAAAGATAAGTGAGATAAGGGAGGAGAAACAGGGCATGTTAAGCTCCTGAGTGGAGTCATAATAGCAGCTAAAGAGCTTAGACTAATGTTCAGTGAGGAGTAGGGCTTTAATGGACTGTTATATTTTACATTATATTCTGCCTTTAAATGGAAACATTAATTTAAGCAACAGCTATAAGAAAAATAAGGCATATCCAAGTGGACTTTACTGCTACACTTCCAGATAGTTATGGAAATCAGAAAGCCCTAGAAAGTCTGCAAAACAATAAAAAATTGCAAAATGAGAGAGACAGTCACCACAATCCCAGAGGAGAAAATCTATATTTGTGAAATGGACTTCAGCTTCAAATTTGCATTTAATGAGTTAGTAAACACCTAAGACTAAAAGGCAAGACTGCAAAACAATACAAAATAGGGACTTTTAAAAGCATGGAAAGACAAGTAGTTAAAATTCCTCAAATGGCAAAACAAGACTGAGAAACTAATCTGTGTTTGAATTGCAGATTTTCTTTTTAAAGTCATCTCTCTTCAAAAGTATATTGTATGCCACCATGAGCTTGTGAATCTTTATCTATTCACTTCCCAAGGTTGTCTGTTTCTTAACCTCTAGCTAATCTAGGAGAGAAAAAAACATTACATGACATACATAGATTACATGATTACTGGGACACACAGAAATGTAGGCTGTCTTCTCACTTTGGACCACTTAAAAGTCTTGTCGTGGGGAAATCAGCATTGGTCGTAGTAGCTCCTTGCTGCATGAGAATCCAACTGCAAACTCCAAATGCCAAAGAGAAATGAGAAGGGTGAGGATTGCTCTATGTCTTTGATTTATATTACCTCCCACAGATCTGACATAAGAACTCTGCATTCAGTAACAGCAAGAGCAGAGAACCTTCTGACATATGAAAGCAAAAATTTCCTTAATCAGAGTACAATGGCCATCTACATTTTTCAAATCATGTTCCTTAGAGCGACTTTAGGACTACAGGAGAAAGAGATGAAATTATCGAATGGAGGAGAGAAATGGGCATGGAAGATAATAAAATCATTTTTTTATGATTAGAGCAGAAAAGTAACCCTGTCAAGATTATATATCTATCATGTTAGACATTACACACTCACATCAAGAGACGACCTACTCTAAAAAGTTATCTACTACTGGAATGAACCAAAGAAAACAATATATTCAAGGAAAGAGTTTCACTCCATTTTACATTCATAAAATGTAGGATCTTTTTGATTGTGAGCCAGAAAGAAGAAACTCCTGTGTTTCAATAACAGATAGACTCAATCTTTCTCTTAAGGAGCAAGTAGGACTACTTCTCATGATGTCAGGAAAACAGACAGTACACCAGCTATTCTTGGAAAACCTCAATTCCATTTGCTGCTGTGTTTACATTACTCTAAACTGGCATTTTGGCACTGATATAGTTGCTCAAGAATATTAGCGATTATTATCCTTTCCAGCTGTAGTCACAACAGACTATACATTAGTTATTCCATCTTATGATAGCCCTATGGTGCAAAATGTTTTGTCTTTTTTTCTACATACAGAGAGTTCATACAGAGAATTTAGCAATTTGCTCAAAGCTATACTGAAAGTCTGTGAATAGAAAGCAGATATAAATCATCTGATTCGTAGTCTTATTGCTTCAAGAGTATATTTCTTCTCCCTTAATTAGCATTAGAATAATAATACTTTGCATTTCTACAGTGCAAATGCAAGTCTTCCAAGGTTATCTAAGTACTTCAAAACCATATGTCCCATCAGGATGGGAAGTCATTTTACTATTGCAGCTATTTGGAACAGTAGTGTGTGCATTTATACACTCTTAAGCATTCCTGTTTGGATTATAAGCAGCAGGAAGATTTTCTTCAGAAATAAATAGGACCTATTAACTCTAAACTTCTTTGAATTTGTATTACCATTTGATTTTATGATTCTTTCTGACTTTAGCTCAAGACATATCATTTACCTTATGGTTGCACATGATTTAAAAACACACCACATATCTCTACCATATGGTGAGGGTTGAAGATGAATTGTTGTTCTGTTCTGTTAACAAAAGAGTCATAGTTGAACTATGACATCAAATTTTGAGAAGACTTAAGTAGCACAGCTAAAATACTGTACTATGTAAAGTCATCTTTCTGAGTTGCCTACAAACATATTTTCTGTAATCACAAAAGAACACAGCTGAGATTACACTTAGAACAGAAAGTACAACTATGTCCAGAAGTACCAACTTAAGCTGAAATGACTAAACCAAATATCCTTAAAGGTTATATTGAAATTGTGAAGAATGATATAAAAGCCAGATGTCAGCATATTTACCAGGATGATACACACACAGTAGATACAGTGAAGTACTTAAGCTCAGTCTTTAAATTAAATAAATATTTTGATGTTTCATAACTGCCTCTGTACACAAAATTCAAGTCAATTTTAAAACAAATTCTGACTTGTTTAATTTTATATGCATTTATTTAAATAAAAGAGACTGAAAAAACCCAAAAATGTTAAGACTTTTTTTTTATGGAATTACAGTAATAAAATGAGAGTAGGCGCATACTAGCTTTAGATTCAGGAGACTGCTCCATTGCATCAGCTCCAGAGGGAAGTGTATGAAATTAGCTTTCCAAGAGCATAATTAATTTCAGAAAATATTACCCATTAGGAACATGGGTACTAATATATAAAAAACAGACTCAAAATACTCATTTTTTAAAGTATATGGACAAAAAAAAAAAAAAAAGATAAAACACAGGAGGTTAGGCTCTCGTTCCAAATTCCTACACTTGCTTCCACCTTCAGAATGCCAGTAGCCATTAAGTTATCTTTTGGATTAGTTGATTTGCACTTACTTATTTACTTCTTCAGTTCTTGTGCCATTGGAGAGATTACAGGTCCTAGATGTTCACTACGGAATGTGCATGTTCCATTTCTGTTTTTACCTTAAACTGTGTATAAAAAAACCTCCCATTATATTTATGTACAAAAAAATGGTCCTACATTCCCACATCTGTGGAAAAAAAAATCCATTATTTAAAAGTATCTATCTGTGGAGAAGTTATCTGCAGAAAATTTATCTACTGATTATGTTAAACCATTGATGTACATTTGGATAAATTCTACGGTAAGAACTGTCTTGGGGAATTCTTCAGTGGCTGTATTCTCCCTCCAGGATGCCAGTGCAAACATAAGTAGTGCCATTGGTTTGCTTAGGTACAGTAGGAACTGCCTGGGAACTCCTGTACCATTAATCAAATATTTTGTTGTGAAAGTGTCAGTTGTTGTGAAAGTTCAGTCTTTCTTCTTGCTTGAAGTCAGTCCTTGGTCTCAGACCAGTTCGTTTTCTGCTCTATACAGACACTAGCTACGTAGATTCTTGAGAGCATTCAAAGAATTGGAAGCTAAGAGCACYGGATGTGCACAGCAGGCTCCCAGGTACATCACAGGAATAACTTCAGGACAGACACGAATTTCATCCTCATAACACAGTATGTTTTCTGATTTTGACATAACATGTCATGTATAATTTTAGACATATGAAGAAGTATTTTAAGGAGAATTCTCATCAGAACAAACAAAAACCTTATCGCACTGATAGCAATAGCAAATTAGCACCCAGGATTCCATACAATTAAAATAATTTTAAAATGTACATAAAGGATCTTGCTGGGACTGAGTCAATAGTATTTCTTAATAATAATATTAATAGGAATAACATTTCCAAATTGTAATTTTGAGGGTACTTGAGAGATCCTGACTCCCAATCTAATATGTATTGAAGCTGTCAAGAGGTAATATCTTAAATATTACTTAAAATAGACACATAAAGTGGTGATAGTAACAGATACTGCTACTCTCCTAGGCTTTGGAGAATTGCGTTCATCCATATTTGTATGGATATTATAAAATTACATTTTGAGATCTTTTGAATATAGGCTTAATTGAGACGTTGAGATGTCATTTGCGTATCTATAAAATGCAAACTATAGGTTGATTTGCTGTAGATGTTTTAAGAATCTTTGTCAAGTCAAGGCAAGTCAAGCCATTTCTATTATAATTGTAATAGGTCGGTGGGGGTGTGGGAAATAAAGAAGAGGTTTTATTCAGCTCTCTGCTATTTTAATGGGAAAAAAACCATTAAAGTACATAGAAAAATGGTGTTTTTTCATATATGTATAAGATTTTGAATATTTCTAGGTTTGCATAGTATTTATACTATTGTTTGCAAACTAGGTATTATATATTCTTTTGCCTCTAAAAGCTGTTATAAAAACATGTAAGAAAAGCCTTGGATGTGTTGGTAGGACACAATACAGTAGTCTGTAGTATAACAACAACAAAAAAAAAAAAGGAGGGAAGTTTTTGGTTATCAAGTCAGTTCCTTGTAATTACAAGCACTGTTTTGCATGCTTTATATTGATATATTCGTCTTTTTTGCCCTATGTGCCTTCGCTGAAAGATTTTCTCAGATTATTATATCTTTGTCAAATCTAAATATATGCATCCCCATTTTATATCAGTTCCTTCTTGTGTCACCATATTACCCAAGCTTAAATAGTTTTTCTTCTACCTTGTGTTTAGTCCCATGAATATTTATAAAATATAGTCATACTCCTCTCAGTTTTCATTTTGTTCAACTAAGTCCTACAGAGTCTTAAAATACCCTCTCATAAAATAGAAATTCTAATTATYTTGTAGCACTCTTCACTTCTTTCATTTGTAGTTAATTTCATTGAATCCAGGTGACCAAACAGTATAACCCATTCCAGTATGGTCTTACCAATATATATTTATATGGTCTGAGAAGTAGCAGTAGCAATCGGTCTTTCTACTGTGATTGGAAATACCTCTAGTAATAGTCTTCGTTTTTTCCTTTTTAAAGATTCCATCATGCATTGGATTCTTAAATATGTTATGATCTCTTACAATGTCTTCCTTTATTTTCTAGTGGTTTCCAGCTGCTCACTTCCTTGCTTACTGCAAATTCCTGTAACTTTCCTCACAAAAGGTTTTGATGTCATTTCCATTTTTTCTAACACAAACTTACTTGTAGTTTCCTTGTCGTTTGTAATTCCATGCTCCATCCCAACATACTGTATTTTCTATATGTGTTCTTTGCTCTCTTTGTTATTACTAAAACTAAAACAGCTCTCTGTATTTACTCACTGTCCAGTAATTGACAAGTCATGGTTTGTGCTTAAAGCATTGGTGCTTTTGTTCTAGTCTTGTGTTTATATTTTGAGGGCCCCATATTTCACAGGCACCCTTCACATCAATGCAGAAACTCACCTTCGTCTCATCAGAAGAGCCTTAGATTTTCTGTCAAAATTTTTAACAGGGTAATAAATAAGGTTGATTGAACAAAACATTGTTTTTATCATGAAGTAATTCTTTTGTTGGATAATTTTAAAGAGTTCAGAAGAGAAAAAGAGCATCTGGGAACAACATTATGTCATTTAAAAGATCTTCTCTTGTTCCTAATTAAGTAGGAAAAAAGCTAAATAACATATGTTTTCCCATCAAGATGAGAATACTTTCATGAAATAAATCTGTTAATATTGTGGGCCTTAGCTCAGCTGACCAGTTTACAGTACATTTTTATATCTGCTAGCTTCTGATCTGTTGACTGAAAATATATGTAACCAGTGATTGTCAATTCTCCTTTTCATGTTGTCTGATTCTCAGGTGTGGTCACAGAAGAACCAATGGAAGTCAATGTTGTGACAAACAAATTTCCCCTGTGTTTTGTTACACATCTTGGGAATTAGAAAAACTCTTCTTGTTATGACTTTATGTGTAAATATGCAAGTATTGCATATGTATGCCTTTTTCCTGATTTTTTAAAATCTCTCTTGATATTACTATATCACCAGTTTTCATGGTCTTTATGATGCTGAGTATCTAAGGGTCGGTCTGTCCCTTGATTTGACTTACGACTTTTGAGTCACTCATAGGAAATGAAGTCAGTACATCACTGTAGAGGAATGATATTCTTTCTTAAAAGTACCAGGCTGTATTAAAGCAATTAGATTAAGCTAGATGTTTCACTAAAGGGTTCTTTATTAGAATTAGATGAGTGGAATCTTTCTATAACATTCTTTAAAAATATGTGGTACTATTTTAGACAGTAGTTGTCCAAAATCACCAAAATGAGATTGTAAAACTATAAATACAATTACTTGAGAAGATCTTTTAAAAGGCATAAAAATGAGCCAGATTTCCAACTCATACTGAAAGTAAATGGGAGTTAGTAGCATAAAATTGTTTATAGCTTTGAAAATGTCCTCCATAAAATGGAGTTTGCCTCCAGTGATCAATCTTCACAAGATTTAGTGTAAAGAAACTATTTTTATCTTAATGAAATATGGATATAATACAGCTGCCTTGGTGATTCCTTGCATGTTGACAATCTTGACTAATGTTCCTCGATCGTTCTCATCCATTATTATCTGGTTCTATTACAAATTCTTGCGAGATATTGCAGAATCAGATATAGGAAACATAATCCTCTGTTGTCTTGTGTAGCCTTTTATTCTTGAGCAAAGTGTAAACAGTAGCAGATCAAGATAGATCCTTTCCTCCTCTTTACACTCATTTTGTACAGATACAAAAATACCATGTTAGACACTGAAGAATTAGGAACATTAAGTTACAAGATTATATTTAATTTATGAAAAAKAGGATTAAATGGATTTGTTCTGCTATTTCACAACTCAGTTTRTATTTTGCCAGTGATATCAACCAAGTAACAGGTTGAATAAATTTCTGATAGTAAGCATAGAGACACACAAGGCAAATTATGTATGAAGACTCTTTTTTTTTCCCCTCAACGTATTTTGTACAATAAAAGACTTATAGTGCCTTCTAAGGATGAGTTATTAATTACTGATAAAAACTAGTTTCTAATATGCAAAATTAGTTGTTTGAGGACATACATACAAACCTTGTTATATTCCTAGCGTAATGAAACTTTCTGTGAGGAAATGCACTTGAAGAAATTGATAATACTTGGCACAATTTCAAGTGACTATAATGCATCAAAGAGAGAACTCTTTTCTGTGCCTTACTTCAAAATAAGATTCATAAAAGTAAACTTTGGAGTTCTCCATGGTTTTTATAAGGTTACAGAGTCATCTCCAAAWGTTATTCACAAGGCTATCGAGAAAGCAAAACTGAGAATGAAGTTATACTCTGAACCATATTTCTCTGCTTTACAAATGAACTATTCTGAACTGCAGAGAGATATCTGTTCCTATTTTTTCTGAGGAAAAAAAAGTGGTGCTCCTATCACCTTTTCTTCTGATAACTCTGTGATGATAGTGATCACAAAGGGTACATGGAGATCCATATTCATTTTGCTCTTGAATTCAGGGACCTAAGACTGCATTTCCATTGAGACAATTAGTGTGAAGGTTATTGAGCTGAGAGATATCCTCTCAAACCCTTCTGCCAAAGCTACTCCAGTATGCATAAAGTGATTAAATATTAACTTGCCTAGCAAGCATATGTCARCTTAGGTTTTTGAACTTACTGGTTGCTTTTTAACTTACTCTTCAAAAATGGAGGCGTATAACTATTCTAATTCTAATGAGTTTTTTATTATTGAATTTAAATGTTTAGTATAACAAAGAAGGAAATTCAAAGGAAAAATTAATCTCTTATAACTTTTTATTATTAATAGTACTACTATTCCTACTAATTATTAATAGGAATTAATTAATAGGAATAATTAATTCCTATTAATAGTACTACTGTTCCAGGTCTGGCTTGCAATATTTATCAAAGTTTTGTTTGTTTGTTTGTTTTTTTCCCCAGCTGGTCCTCTTTCATACCTGACAACTTGATGTGGTTATCCTGAAGTCCTCCAGAGCATCTGAAATGTCACTTGGATCCTAAGTTAAGGAAACTGAACCAAAGCTGTAATGAATGCAATCAATGGAGCTTGCAGTGCTATTTGTCTTATCATAAAGTATGCCTGGTAAAATGAACCGATTTTTTTTACCATGCTGCCTATGGGCTTCATCATCTGTTGTCTCAACACAAGTATTAAACGCAAATTGAAATGACCTAGTCTGTGACATTTCTTTGGCACTATCAGATATGATACAGGCTCTGGGGAAACCCATGATCTTCTCCACTGCATTTATATGCCGAGTTTCATAATCTGAGATCTCAAATGACACATGACCCCTACTCGAGATAGTTGAACTAAGTCTTTTATACCTAACACAGAGCATGTTCAGACATGCTCAGTTCTTGATATTAAGAATAGATAGCTAAATAACTAAATTATATTACATTACATTAGCCTATACATGAGACAGACACTGAGAACCCCACCGAGTTGGCATCTCTGATATCTTGATTCCATCTTGGGCTGTATAGACAATTAGCTGAGAAATGCAGTATAGTCATTGATATCAACAGGCCACAGTCTTTGCATTGTATTTGCAAAGACTCAGAAATGAGTCTTGACTGGATTGATTTTTCTGAATCTATTCTAACATGGAAGTTTGTTTTTCATTGATTCAGTTAATCTCCACTCTGCCACTAACACACTACTAGCTGACAGCTGAAGTCCAAGAAAATATCCTATGGCATCAGAAATGGCATGAAATGCTATTGTGGGGCAATGTGTACGACAATAAATACAGGTCCCTACAATTTACTCCATAATCTTGTCTCCAGAGAGACAGTTCTGGCATGTACTGGTTTCAGATTCTCACAATGACTAAAGATGAAGTCCCAATACCTAGAAAGGAGCTATAGTAATGCCATTCTTAAATACCTAAGTACCTAAGTGCTAATTCATTTATACTTTTTTTTTTTTTTAATGTATTGCAGTTCAGAGTATGAAAGTCATTGTAATGTATTTCCTGCTTGTATGATTTGGAAAAATCATATGAACTATGACAATCAATGGAGGATATATGATAAATTGATCACTATGGTGTCCCTGTTTATTGACTAACACTAAATGTATGTTTCAATTGATTAGATACCAGGTATTTGGTAGTGGTTCAAGAATAAATATATCACAGAGGAAGGTTGCAGAAGTAATATTAGTGAATTTATATGTATATATGTATTAAATATATATATGTGTATATATATTAAAAATGTTAAATATTTCTGAAAGAAACATTCCCCCTTGTAGCCATCTTCTGCTTATCACTAGTTATAATCTCCTCCCAGGTTTAGTACTTGAGCCAAGGAGAAGCAAAATATTAAGGGATTCAATGGAARAGCAAGACCTACCATTTTCTAATACATTACAGTTAAATTGTTGGTGAAATGTTCATTGTAGCTAAAGTAGCAGATTTCAAAGTATATTTCACACTGCCCTGATATAAGTGATTCCAAAAAAATCCAAAAACAAAACAAAACAAAAAAAAACCCAAAAAAACCCACCACCAACAAAAAACAGTTGTTCCTACACAACATTCTCAGGTAGCTATACCAGTCAAAAAGGCATAAAGCATCAAGCCTTCCATTTTTCTGGATGTCCTAATTCCAAAGATCTATAAATAAAAGACTGAATATTTTAAGAAAGTCTAAAAGTCTTATTGTTTCAAAAGTGACAGCCATCTGAAAAGAAATAAAACCTCATTCAGTTGTTCTTCCTCAAGGAGGTTGCATACATTCACTTTCCCTGCAAAGTGCTAAGATATTTCCTTCAAATCAAATCAAAACAAAACAACAACAACAAAAAAATTGAACTTCAGAGAGTTGAAAACCAATGAGGAAATGTAGCACTCTGTATGTAAATAACCCATTCCAGCACTTCTATTAATATCACCCAGTCTACATGTAAAATAGTAGATCCTGCTTTCAGCAATAATTTTTCATTTCAAGAAGCTTGCTAAAAAACATCTCTCCCATCTCAATGTTTTCACATGTCATGCAGAATCTTTCTAAGCACTTCTATTAATCTTGGTAGGAAGAGGAGGTAGGACCTCATAGAGTATCTATTTTCTATTCAGCCTGAACACACATGCTTACTTGTAGTATTTTGTGCACTATCATAAAAGCCAGCACAATAATAACGATTATTTTTTAACTGGCAGAATAAAACTGTTCAATAGAATCTGATGCTTATCTGGATGCAAAAAGTAACACGATGCAATATGGAGTGTGTTACAATAATTGTATTTGGTTTGAAAAGGTCTTTATTGTACAGCTAACCCTTGAAATCTTTCTGGAGTGTYTTCATGAGAGAAACTCTTTGCCTCTTTCAAAATGGAAATGAAACAGAATTGAAGAATTTCAATTCATTTTGAGAGGCACAAAATTCAATGAGAAGGCAAACTGAGAAGTTTATAAAATTGCCACGGTGCATAAATGTGTGAAGTATTTCTTGTTTTGTATTTACAGCAGGAGATTGTCCTTCACAGTCATATTTGTGCCTTTTCTATCCTGCTTGTCTTGCTTAACCACTGAAGTACATGGTTGTGGATTAATTTTCATGATTTTTATAGATAAATCATTAGCATTGGTAGATAACTAATATGATAATATATTTTAGCTTTGAAAATGAATAAACAAGAAAATAATATGATATGAAAATAATACGATAATAAATTTTGATTGCATAGCAATACTGGAAATTTCCGGCACAACTCCCTTAGTGAATTTGATGAATTTTCTGCATCATTAGGCTTTTTTATATTGTTGTAATTCCACTATTTTAAATTTTCATCAGTATAAACTAATGGAAAATTAGTGTGTAAAACTGCTCAGTTAGTTCTCATGTGCAGAGAAGAAAAAAAATCTTTAAAAACCACAAATAATGCCATTATATTTAGATTTCAAGAGGTTCTACATAGAGGCTGTCATAGCTTAACACAAAAGCATCTTTTCTTTTCATGTGAGACAGTTTAGTTATGAATAAAGTCAACATAGTAGGGCCTAATGTCTGGTATGTGACATATCAGTTTACATATTCCTACTGAAGAGCTTCACTTGCTTTTGGACTTCTGAATGCTTGCTCTTTAACAATATTATGACTCATTACACTCATGCTCTCATAACCAACACCTGCTCAGACTACCAGGATATTTATGAGCCCACACAATTTTTCAGGCAGATTTTATACATTTATTCTTAATTTTACATAACATCTAAATCTAAAAAAGAAGATTTTAGAGAAGAAATTTTTTATTGTCCAATTGGGATATACAGAGCATTTAATTATGTCCCAGGAAGATTTTAAGGTGAAAGTATGACATTTTTATGCCTAGAAATACGATGTAAGGTTATTTTTAGTTCCTTTTATAGTTCCCTCTGTGTCTTGTATGGCTTGAATGAAGATAACTAAGGGAGCCTGGGTTTGCAAGTGGAAGGATACAAAATTAGTCCCAATACTGTTTTTAATTCTCTAACATAATTATTATGATTCAGCATTTGAATTGTAGTAATGTGTTGAGTCCCTAGTCAGGGATTAGACTAGGCATGCTGCATACATTTGATGAGAAGACAGCCTTTCTTTCCCCCATGTATAAAATGTTTTGCTCTCACTTGAGATGACCAACATAATTCATTTGTTGAACTATAGTTGGTACTAGAGTATCAACTATATGGTACAAGCAATAAACTGTAAGCATAATCTTGTTGATGGCAGCTTTAGTAAGATTTTGTGCTGTTTGAGATTGTAGATTTTGGACTTATCCAATCCTGTTCTGTGACATTTTTTCACTCTGTCTTTCCTCAGACTTTCTCCATCCTACTTTCCTTCCTCCCAGGAGGATATTCAGGAGATGATGCTCTCAGCTAGCATGTCGAAGCTATGTGCTAAGGAACTGARTGAAGTTTTCTTGAACTCTGAATTTGATTGCCTATATAATTACACTGTTTAAAAATGTCCTTGGTGTGCTTTTGGTCTGAGTCATTAGCATTTTTTCAAATAATTGCCGGGAAAGGTTTAGGAATTAGCACAGCTTAGGAATCATTCCCTAGAAATAACAGGCTTGTTAGGTGGTCTCAGTACCAGATAATGGTCTTAGGGACATTTACTTTACTATTAAGGAGGAAGTCAGAGTAAAGCAGTCCTGCAGGACCCGTGACATCTGAGTGCTCCAGAGATGAGCAATGAAAAAGAAGTGAAGTAGTGTCCATTTGGGTTAAAATCCTTCCAGTATAGTCCCTGRACTTTCAGTGATGTTACATCAGTAACAGAGGTTGAGGATTAGTGAGGGAAAAGTGAAGGATGTACACCTTACACCTACAGCATGATTTCTGGAAACCTATTTTTGTTCCAATAATTGTATCAGTATCATGATATTTTTATAATAATTTCCAATATCATGAAAGCTTCAAGTAATGTTCCCTATTTCCTACAAACTCCTGTATGCAGTAAAGCCCTCAATTTTAGCTTCTGAGAGTCCAAACCAACTTGAAATTACACATAGTACTTCTAATTATACATGTCCTTTAAAACCTGGTTTTGCCTCTGCATTGGATAAATATACACTGACTTAATTGATGAGGAAATACACTTCTTGGCTTGAAGAAGCGAGGCATTGGCAACATCAAACAGCTAATGGTTTGTGCTTCAGTCAATACCTGATCCAAAGTTGAAGTCAATATAAAGGTTYCACTACTATACATGGCTTTGGACTAGATGCTCTTAATCACAAATCTATTCAGATCTTCTTGCTAAGTACCATTCTTTTTACTATAAATGTAAACTGAAGTGATCCTGTAAATGTCACCTCTTTTATTTGTAAAGTGGTGAGGAGGTATGTCACATTATAAATGAATATTAGGAAATATGATCACTGCTATGAAAAACTACTCATTGCATCATTCGTCTTCTTTAAGTTTTGTCTTTACTTCATTTTCAGTTGCCTCATTCAGAGTATATTGATTTTGGTTTTATATGATGATCTTCTTTTTTGATAATTAGTATGAAAATCTTTCCATCAGCTTTCTTGGTTCTATTTCATCTCTGAATTTGGATTTTGTGAGGACTGGGAGAAAAATAA
Organism: Eudromia elegans; assembly: GCA_003342815.1. Lineage (NCBI taxonomy): Eukaryota > Metazoa > Chordata > Aves > Tinamiformes > Tinamidae > Eudromia > Eudromia elegans. The sequence continues at coordinate 60,198 of PTEX01000330.1, forward strand.
TTTAGGACTCTAAACTTCCCTTTTCATATATGAAAAGGGGGGAGGGAAGAAGTAGGAAGGGAGAGAGAGGAGATGATTGTCATATTTTCAGTAGGATGCAGGTTATTAACTCTATAAAACCTAATACATGCAATAAAGGTGCTCTGTTCTTTTGTCCTTTTGTTCTTCTTCAGTAGCCACTGACTACTTCTTGTCCTCTGGGTATGGAGTAAGAAGAAGTCATTAGCATTGCTTAGGAAACAATTCTGGGAACACTTTTTTACGTGCCTGCATGCCTTTAGGAAGGTTCACTGGAGAGGAATCCACAGGGAGGAGGAGAAAGATCTGGGTAAGTCTGGTGTGGAGCTGGTTGGCCAATGAATAGATCTCAGCATTATTTTCTACACTTCATTATAGTATTTGATTATCTGGCCAAATCCCTGTAATGTGCTTCTCATATCAAGTATATATTGTACAAATTGAAGGAAAGAATTGAAATTTTATGACTTAAAGCAGCTATAAAAACTGTAGAAGATACTATAATGTAGAAGATGAATTATAACTAGTTCATTAAAATAGAAATACCTCTTTACAATCAATTTTTAAAAGATTCTTTGTATTGAAACTATAGTTACTTAAAGAGTCTTTCTTCTTTTTTTGTTTGTTTTAATTTCTGATTTCTAAACAAAAGAGTAATTATTTATAGTTGTACATAAGAACCATAAAAAATCCAGCCAGACTAAAGAGTACCGAAATATCAGACATGATCCAAACAATCTCAGGAACTGATCATCTATCTTGTTCTTGAGAAATAGAGAATATTTTCTCTGTTGTCTCTATTTAATTGTTTACTGCTGATGAATGTGAGAACTATGAAATAGCTGACAAAGTCTTACGGCCTTCTGTGTATCACTTTGACAGGAACATATGTTAAAAGCATGTAAGAAGGATTAAAAAAAAAAGTAAAAACAAACCATGAAGGAGGTGGATAAAAAAAAAAAWTAATTTAAAGTAGTTGCAAAAAGTCTAGCTTTTAAAGTCTAGTCTAGCTTTTTAAAGTCTAGCTAACCCCCCAAAAGCAAGCTAGTAACCTCAGAATGCTATGGCTGGGGTTTTTTTTTCTGCCTTTTATCCTGATTATTTATGTATTATGGATTAAATAAATGAATACATTAGAAAAAAAAAATTTAACTTAACTTTGCTTGTCTCTGCCTAAATTAAAAGCATAATGTTAGGAAAAAAAAAAAAAAAACCTTATTACTCAACTCCTTTTTCTATTTTTCATGCAGAATAAATGCAAAAATCATAAGTTGAATGACCACTTACAGGAGCTACAAGTGACCAAATTAGCTGGTGGTTAAGCAAATGTGATAGATCCCCCATGTTACTCATTATAAAGGTCACAGTAATAGCAATAATATTATAATAAGATATTAAAAAGCAGCAGGGGTTAGTCCTCATATATTTACCGTTTTTTTCTGGACTTGACATTAATTTTTGTGCTCTTGACTGTAGAGACATTTGTCCTTGAAAGCATTCTGCCTGAATCATTCATTATTCAGGCAGACTTAAGGAAGTCTAAATCCTTATTTATTCAATATGAGACTTAAAATTATCCAAGTGAAGTTTTGCTTGCAGCATGCTTTACAACAAATATCTTTAGCAACAGTACTATTTTGCTTCTTTCATATTTCTGGAAGTATTGAAGGAGAAAATGACTCAATATGCCACAAGTGAAAACATGGAGTATCTTACAGACTCCTCTACTACACTTGAATGACTGAATTCAGGAATGTCTTTATTTGGAATTGTCCCAATCTACGAACAAGTCTTCCCATTGCCCTGCAACTATGTTAGTTCTTATAAGCCTTTATTCATATTTTAACTCTTAAATATCTCTCAGACACAGCCAAGATTTCGCACTCCTTATATTCTCAGTTCTGACACTGCCAAGTACAGAATTGTAACTGTCACCCACATCATAATCCAGTTTATTGTGCTCAGTCTTACTGGCTATAGTGGTTCACTGCCCACTCAGATCACCTTCACCTGCACCCCCAACATTTGAGACCTGCTTTGCCAACAGTAACAGTTCTTTCAAAAGGCAGAGGTGCTGTCCATTGTCAAAACATTCATCCACAAAGAAATATAACTATATGGATGTGCAGAAGGAGTTTATCAGACTAGGAAAATTTTTCCAGGACACAAATTTCATGCGAATGTGAGATCCTGTTCTAACCTCTGAGTTAATATAGTAACACTTTATACAGGGGAAGGATGGAGCATGATCAGATTTATCCTTATGTGACTGGCCTAGAGGCTCTTTACTCCTGGGCTATGCCATAACTGGCTTCTTCCCTGCGCATCTGTTCGAAAACATCCTTCAGACCAGACAATTTGTTTTTTCCATAATGCTGGGATTGTACAGCTTCAACTTGCAGAACACTTCTCACCCCTTCCTGTATCCTACCCATTTCTCTTTGCTATCACTTTCACACCTGGTGCAGACCTATCTACTCTTTAGCAATAGGCAGGTATCTATACAGTAGATATGTAGCTTTCTGGGGACAGTCAGTGACACAGACAAATTAATTATTAATGTATCTTCCAAACAATGTTCATTTTGGGAGCCAGGACTTGTTTCTTCTCTGGTACACACATCAGAAATGAGCAATTAGGCTATTTGCCATGAGACTATAAAGGAAACAAGTATCTGACTACTGATGTACAGTAGTTTTTTCTACCTTCTTCCTTCTAAAAGAGGCAGTTAAGCCATCTCCAGAAAAAAAGCAAAATCAGCTGATAGATGAGACATTCAGACCTTTGTACATTATATAGGGAGGGCTTGTGCTTAATAAGAACTCATAGATTGGCAAGTTCTGCGTAGGACTCATAAGCTGGGGACTCTTAGAGATATTTCCYTCAGGTATTTGCCTCTCTGAGGTAGTTCTCCAGAGAAATTCAATAGATCACTGTAAATGGGAACAATGACAGATACTGTTTTGGGAATAAATATATATATAAGGCTGAGAACTGCTTTCAAATAATCTATAAAAAGTTCTTATGTCTTTTATTTTCCATGTTTAAAAATATCTACTCTCAATCCTGTTCTACTTTTTTTTTTTTTTTTAAATCAATTATATTTCAATCTGGCAAAATAAATTAATAATTTATAAGCAGGGATGCTGGTGTCTTCATTTGTTTCAGACCYTTACATAAGACAAATTATTTTTGTTGAAAGTTAATTCAAAAGTTTAAATGTTGTGTCTGTAGAATACTGTTCTTAAAATGTAGCGTTAATTTATCCCCAGATTAGTACCTAACCACCTTTATTATGCATCAACATCTTTCCATAGACTTATTCAAATTACTGCTAATTTCATATTTTTATTTTGAATATTATCATATTTATCTAAAGTTTTCTAAAATGCTCCAGAAATTGATTGATATAATTTTCTTTGTTATTGGATTGTAGTACTTTCCACCAACTCTGTTATATTCCTGAGATATTTTTTAGAGAAAAATCCTCAGTCTTAGTCTTACTAATTGTTGAAAAATGAAACAGTCAGTTTCTAGCCAATATCTTGATAAGTCCAGGCAGCATCTTATTAAAAGTTAGTCTGAAGAACAAGTGCAAAATCTTGGTAATAAAAAAGGGAACATATGACTTATATGGAATCAATTTTTTTCTGTTAGTCCAAATTATCTAATTAATACAGGAAGAGCCTCTTTAATAAATTATTTTACAAAGAAACACATTCATAATCTTTACTGTTTTCTGAGGTGAGGTCTATCAGAAGTCTATTGCAACCCAGTAACTGACAGGTGTGTGATGGTCACAAGATGTATGGGATGTTTGTTTCTTCCTCCTTAGTGGGTCTATCAGTTTTAATTTGATTTCATCCTTCTGTTTATCAAAATGTGATTATTTCTCATGTGCTCCCTGTTGAAGTTTCAGAGTTTCCCAAGAGCACAATACTGTTTCAGCTGGTACAAAGGGATACTGCTTTTATTGTGCAGCAGCCATCTCAGGGTGTCAGACATTTACCACAGGTTGTATTGCCATGGCTGTAGCTGCAACAGGTCAAGTATCAGTGACTTGATCATGAAGAAATTTTCAGAATAAGCTAAAAGCAGCTCAGGTAAGGCCAGACCCATGTATCTCCTGAGACCTCACAGTGTCATGCTCATACAAAGCCTGTAGCCTTTTACAAGTAAGAGTGAAGATTACACTTATTGAACTACACTGACAGTCCTAAGAACTTAACCGCAGTTTCATAAAGTACTATTTATCCAAATTTTGTATAAGATCAGTTATACATAAAGAGGATATTATGCATCATATTCTATGCATCATGCTACTGAATCTGTTGCACTTCTATGAAGGAATCAGAGTGAACACACATTTTGGAATGGGATATTTCTTCACTGGCCATTTGGAAATATCATAGAAATGACTGCAAAAAAAATTAATGGAAAAAATCTTTGTCCGCATCTAATATTGCTATATCTGTAATACCTCCATATATCAACATGTGCCTCTGGGTGCTACACTGAGTAAAGAATATAATCTTCTAGAAAACTGACATAAAAGCATTCTTATCGTTATTGAACTGTACCTTACGAGTAACTTTTGAACTCAAGAAAAGGATTTTAGTTTATTGATTGAAACCGTTATTTGTCCAAGACCAGGAGGTAAAGATGGAAGTAAGCCACTTCTTCCCTGACCTGAACAGGGGCCAGAATTGTGGCCCATGCTTTGGTATGATATGCATTTTAAAGAATGTCTTGGTTTATAAGAATGCTTTCCAACCTGTGAGTATAGCTGGGATGCTCCATTTCATAATGCTTGTTTTTTATGGAACAGGCTATGAGTGCATAGAGATAGCAGGAAGACAGACTATGTCCTGAAGATGTGCTCTTGTTTTTTCAAAGAAGCAATTTAGGAATTTTAGATGGATGAGAGTTCAGTAAAAATGATAGGCACCAGATTGTTTGTCTTAAAATTCAGAAGAAAATAAAAAGTAGTTGAAAGGTTCTCATACTACAATTATAGACTGTCCGCTTTGCTTCTAGATTGCCTTACCCAGAGTTTTGGGAGGCAGAAGTAATATCTGGGGGCTGTTCATTTTACTGGTAGGTAGCTAAGGAAGTCTTTGCTGAGCAGTCCTGCAAATACCCTGCAACCTTTGGAAACAAATGATCTTGTCTCTGTTGCTCTGCCATTACATGCCTTGGCTGCTCCAGCTTGGTGGTGACTAGTTYTAGCTAACAAGTAATCTGTTTGCTGCACTCCATAACACATTGTTTGGCATCTGCTACCTTTCCATGTTATGGAACTGGGTTATTGTAAATTACCCTCTTAAATAAACATGGCACATTCCAAAGAAAAATCTGTACTTAGGTCAAAACGGTAAGGCTGAGTTTGTTGTGGAATTACAAAATACGATACTAAAGCATTGTGGTGAAAAAATATACACCATCTCACACACAGTGGGGTTACTCCAGGGATGAATGCAACTCATTTCTTCCATGATCATCATCATGTGAATGTAATGGAGGCACTGTTGTGGGACCTCACTAAGAGTGATATTTTTCTTTCAGCATTTGTGTGAGGAGCATTTCCTTTAAATTAATGTTCATTTTTTAATTTATTATTGKCTTAGAAGCAGATAAACATTCATCAGCAAAAATCTAATGAGCATTTTTAAAATATATAAAGATTAATGCCATGCTCTTCAATAGTTTTCCATTCTATCTCACCTTATAACACTTTGTACATTAATTTAATCATTTTCCATAGCCAAATTTGCATTTTGTCAGTTACAATACATGATTAGAAAAGTCATTGGAAGTGTAATTTGATGGATTTCTTCCATCAAACCTGTTCTTCAYGAAGTTATCAAAAAGATGTGAAATATTTATGTGTACAAAGCCCAAGCATAAAAATATCTCTTATGTGTCTGAAACACCGTTCTTAAAGCATTTAGTGAGTCTCTTTACACAGGTAAAGATTTTGAATTAGGGTCCACAGCTGTAAATGATGAAACTACTCTGTTTAATGGGCAAAACAAAAACAAAAAAACTTTCCAAGCAAGAAAAAACAGCATGATAGAGCTGGTTTTGCAGGATATTGATGAGTGAAGGAAGGAAGTAGCATTTGCTAGGAGCAGACTATAAATTTTATAATTAATCACAAAGCTTAGTATTGCATTTGTTTTCTAGAGCAGATCTCAAAGGTAATTTACTACTGTAATTATATGTTTCCAAGTCTTAAAAACAAGAAAAGATAGGCATAGAGAAAAAAAGTGTTCTCCCAAATAACTAGTTCATCCCACCTAACCTTCAACTGCTGTATTTTCAAAATAAACAGTATAAATTTGTAGGTTCTCTTCAGTGCAGCACTCACACTGAAGTTACATACTTGCAGTTTCATCTTATCGTAAAACATCTAAATATATCTTAATTGGATTAGGAAAAGAAAAGAGTCCTTAAGCAGCAATTTCTTTCTGTTTATAGAAAGTGAAACTTTGAAATCCAACTCAGGTGAATTTCACCCTCTGTGACTTTTGCAGGATCAGAAAACAGGTCTCTGGCAATGCTAGGAAGAGCCTTCTCACTTAACCATTTGTGTCCCTGAGCATTTAAAAAAGATTATGAGGAATGGCATTTATGTATCCAAAATTCAGASCTGTCAAACTCAAGTAAAAGACAACTGATAGTTTTTACCTGAATAAATGCAGTTGTTAACTGTCCAGATTTGAAGTTTAAGGTAAAACAGTGGTCAAAATCTTTTCACAAGCTCCCTTCTCCCTCACTAAGTTCATTATTATACTAGAGTATATAATGACATTATACATGATTAAGTGAGATTCATCTGGTTTGGCTTCAAATGCTTACAGTATACATGTCCATTGCTGAACTAGCCAGCTAAAATTCCCTTCCTATGTGTGGTCAAGAAACGTATGCTTTTAGGGAGTACTTTATCCAACTTACTTAAGAATAAAATGAATTATGCACTAGTAGTACATTCTTGGTCTATTTATTGTAAATAGAGTATAGATTGAGTAACTTGATGTCAATACTATATAGATTCACTTTCACTAAGAATCCAAAGCATCAGTTTCCTCATTTGGTAAGTATGAATAAAGAAATTCCATCACCATAGAATCATAGAATCATAGAATGGCTAGGGTTGGAAGGGACCTCTAGAGGTCATCTAGTCCAACCCCCCTGCACACGCAGGGTCCCCTAGAGCAGGTGGCACAGGGTGATGTCCAGGCGGGTTTTGAAGATCTCCAGAGAAGGAGACTCCACCACCTCTCTGGGCAGCCTGTTCCAGTGCTCTGTCACCCTCACCGTTAAGAAATTCTTCCTCAAGTTCCTGTGGAAATTTTGGTGCCTCAATTTGTGGCCGTTTCCCCTAGTTCTATCACTGGCCACCACTGAGAAGAGGCCAGCCCCCTCCTCCTCACTCCCTTTCTTGAGATATTTATATACATTGATCAGATCCCCTCTCAAACCATACTGATGAAAAGATATCTCTAAAGTAAGTTTTATCTATCATGACTCAACAAGTCTCAAAGATGCAACTGCTTCCTGAAAATGTCCTCCAAAAATATCTTAAAGGGAAACACAAAATCCATATATCAACTTGACTGAGGTTCAGATGGTTTTCTTTTTCTATTGCCAATTATTAAGGTGTACAAATGTCACTTTCTATAGGATCTAATTTCTTCATTTCAACATTTTTGTCTACTTAAGTGCTTTTTCCAAATCCTTGAATAGCTAGTCTTTTTAAAAATTTGCTTCTCCTTCCTTTGTGTTTTTCTTTYTGAGTCCTTCTGGTTAGTGTAGAATTAATTCCTTCGGTATTTAATAGAAATGTGAACTATATCAATCAAAGTGTATAGCTCCTTTGAGGTCTTACTTACTGTTTCAGGCCATTCATAGCCAGCAGCTGTTTGATTGTTAATTTTCATCTTCACTAGCCACTCTTCATAGTATATTAATTTGTCACAAAGATAAAAGAGTTGGACACTAAGTGTATCAGTGACAAACATTGTAAATTTTGCTTAATTCTTTTTACAAACATTTTTGCTGAAGAGTGTGATTACTTTTAATGATATGAATTATTGCTCTAATACATTCTTATTAAGTATATATATAGAATATATATACTTGAATATATAGAATATATATATTGAATATATAGAAATAGGGAATCCATTAAGGATAATCTGTAAAATTTGCTTATTTTTTAATAAATACATTTTAAAATATTTTTAGTTGTGTCAAATGGCACTTTTTTTTATGAACGTTAGGTTTCTACCATTAGGTGTCTACTGTTCTCTCACATTTAACAAGGATTTTGAGTAGCACTTTTAAAGAATTTTTGCTGTRTGAACATCTATTTTTTCCTCTTTTTATTTACTTGCTATCACAAGAAAAAAAATGAACTAGARACAACTATTCATTTCTGTGTTCCTAATTTATATGATTGATACACTAATGATCATGTTTTCAGATATTAACAGTTTCGTTCTGTGAAATGGAATTCATTCTGTGAAAGGAGAATAAACTCAAGCAAACTGGTAGAAATTACATCTACTCAGACTATTGTTTTCACTATTAACTTATTTGCAGAAGTTCAGTAAAAAAGTATTGGTTTTCCAAAGAGTTAATTTTTTGTTCTTTCTCTATTGCCAAAAAAACTCTCTATGAAATGCATGAAACAGTTAATAGTAATACTGTGACAAGATCTTAAGGTTGTTGGCCTGAAGCCATATTCAGCTGACAACATTATCTTTTTATCTTCCCTCCGTGTAGACAGTATAGCAAACATGGCTGATCAGCTGAGAGTTAGCCATGAGTTAGTTGAATATTGTCGATCAGTCATGTTTCTACCTGGTACAAAGACGCTGTATCATGTTCAGAAGTACGTACTTGTAAGTAAGTGGCTCGTGCTGTTAGGGAGTAAAGGTAAGAATTAATGAATTTGTAGGTGCCATTATGGTTTCTTAATGGAAGAAATGAAATGGAAATACAGAAGTTATTCTCTGTCCACTAAATGCTGGCATACAGAAGTAATGGATTAATTTAGATGGAATTAATCTTGCCAGACCTTAGATACCTGCCTAGATAGATTTCTACTTCTGAGCTAGACCTCTAGGTTATCTTCAAAGGCAATAGAGAGACATATGTACCTTTAGAGAACATCTAATCAACTTCAAAATCAGACTTCTCCAGAAAATTCTTTCTCTACTTTGAGGATAAAAGGAGCTCAGAGGAATCCTATTGGAAGAATATACATCTGTATTTGTCAACAGATTTCATCCATTATTCTCCAAGTCTTTCACATAGTAATGTAGTAATAGGCACAATAAGATAATAACTGTTGTTTTTAACATCCCACTATAACATTCCAAGAGGTGAAGAGCTAATATTAATTAATGAAAACACAAATATGCTTTGTCTGTTTTCACAGATTACAGACACAGAAAAACAGGATTGATACTGCTGCTATCTACCTCTGGCTGCACTGGCTAAAACCTTGTTACATGACATCACTAAACAAAAATAATCATGAACTCAAATATACATGGAGATTAAACTTGTAACAAAATGATACACAAAAGTCTAAGCTTGTACAAACTGTCAAGCATAGACAATATCCCAAGAATGATTTTCTGTTGCATTATGCTCTTCTGTAATGTTCATTAATGTATACTACTGAATTTGATAAATTATATTAGTTCAAGTTTGTCCAAGACCTACATAAGTCAAACCAAGCTGTATTTGTGTATTTGTACCTATATGTTGTCTATGTACATATAATAAGTGTGTGTATGTATATAAATCTTAAAATATTTATTAATTTGTTTGGAAAATTATAGTTGCTTTTTTTTTTTCAGAAAGGCAGACTGATTCCAAACTTGAGTTACAGTGTTTCTTCAGAATAAAGAATTACACGGTCTTTAAATAGTGTTGTACTTTATTACCACTAATGAAACAGTGAAAGAGAAAACATAAAATATTGTTAGAGCTCATTGCTTAGAAATCAATTCAACAACCTTAATTTTAAGTAAGATTTAAGGAAGAAGTAATTACTGCTACTTAAGATGTAAATAAATCACATGTTACACTTCAAAGTAACCAAACAGCTTATTTTTCAATCATTTCATCATAAATAACATATTTTTTCAAAATAATTAAAATATAGTATTAAGCTAACTCCTCAGCCAGTATTTAATCTCTGTGGCAGTCTAGGAAGCTAACTGAAGGTCTAGACTAATCCTATTAATATTCATAATTTACATCCATGCTCTCTCTTATAGTGTAATTTATAATCTTTTTAAATTCCTAGTTCCCTTGACACTCAAGATAGTCAGTAAGTAATGTCTCTGTAGCTTACTGAGCAAATACTTTTCAGTTTCAGCTGATGGACTCCTTTACTTCTCTTACCACAGGATCAAAAATTTAACTTTCTTCTCATTTTGCTACAGTTGCAAAATACTATCTTTTATTTCTTTTTATCATTTTGGTTTTTGAGATTTTCAGTAAATATAAAAAGTAGCTACCTATTACTAAATGATTTGCCTGAAGTGGTCTCAGATTAAGTGGTCCAGTCACCAAAATAATTCCCTATTTATTCTCAGAATACTGGCTATATAAGCAAAGAGTTTTCATTTGACTTTGTAACTCATACAGATGAAAGCTGCAAAATTATCGCACCTTGCATCTTAGGTTTTCATCTGTTCATTTTGCAGACATGCTTGCAGCAGTATCTCTTTGTCTTCTTTTAATACCAGAAAAAAAATATATTTTTAAAATCCAAGATCCTGAAACACATTTAAAATTGCTGATATACCCATTACCTTTCCTTTTAACTGGATATTCTGTGATGCCTCCCCTACGGGCTTTGTTTCAGTTACACTGACATGTCTGTAAAAATAAGAAGTTATATTTGATTTTAGTGAGAAGAAACTACAGTAGGATTGTGCTGCAGCAAGACCAAAGGCCAGCAATTCCCCTCTGAAGCAAAGTAGGAATATAAGATCAGAATTTCTTTGGAAATTATTACTGCTAGTCTGCCCATCATTGATAATTACTCTACTCCTTGAGGTTTAATGCTATAACATCTTGATAACATGAATGAAATTTGTACATGGAAAGTTGATTTCTTGTAGAATGTTGAAAGCAAATTGAAATTTATTGAAGCAGTTTGACCAGTTTGACCTTTGACCATCTTATGAATAGCTTCATCATAGCACATTTCATATTTTAGCTGGTTGAACTGTGCATAATGTGTAAGAGATCCTCCTGGGTCAATATATTTATTTCGGTAAACATCTTGTCCCTTTCCATGACCAGATTTGATATTGTTACTCATCCTGAACAGCATCATCTCAATAGATTTATATTAACTGAAGAAATTGCCATTGAGAATGACTAATAGTCTTAGAATTTGTCCCTGAACATTCAGTTTGAACAAACTCCCAAGTATTTTATTCATGTTAACAGGACTTCTTATGTAGTGAACTACTACTTTATTTAGCTGCAATGTCAGAATCTACTGAAATCATTGAAATCATTATAATTTTAGGTACTTCATGAATCCTGGCATTGCACAAATAAAAATCCAACCTTGCTTTAGAAAATCAAGATACCAAACTTACAAAATATAGAGAAAAGTCAGAATTCTTTCTTTTGTCAAATAGTCTTCATTGAGCTGGAATTAAAGAAAATGTTTAATAAGCTCCAGACATATGGCACAGACTAGAAAGCTGTKAGGACAGAGTTGTGATTGGTAGGTTAATAGTCTAATGGAATAGATTAATCAATGTAAACCACGTAGCTCAGTTGAAACTGCTGTTCTAAATTGCCGATTTCATCTTCATCTAGCAGAGAAAATGCCAATCTTTCTCTCTTCAGTAAAATCTTCTTGTTATAACTATGAAGCAACTCCAGAATTACTGTTGTTATGAAACATCTGGTAACTACAAGATGTGGCTCCTGTGAGATAATCACATCCCTGGAAAATTAGAACTTACTCAACTTTGTTGTATTTCATGTTTTGTAATACCCCTGAGTGTGGCTGGCTCATGATTCCATAATCACTTTGCCTCTGCACCAGAAATAAAACCACAGATGCTGCACTTTGCTATAATGGCCACTGCTTAACATAAATAAATCATCAAAGTAACATTATTGGGCATACGTAACGTACATACACTGTGATAAATATTGCGGAATTGAAAGTTGCTGGGAGTGCACTAAAATAGGTGCAGAAGCCTTGTTATGGACATCATTAAAAAGAGATCAAAAGATCAAAAGGTAAAGGAAAAAAAGAGCTCATATTTCTATGGCACTAATTCTGTTGTAAAATTGAAATTGTGTGTCCGCTTTCATTTTCCTGTTAGGATATTTTCTTTCCAAAACAGTGGCCTATGCAACTACCTTCCCAAAGTCCCCTTCCTTCCTTCCTTCCTTCCTTCCTTCCTTCCTTCCTTCCTTCCTTCCTTCCTTCCTTCCTTCCTTCCTTCCTTCCTTCCTTCCTTCCTTCCTNTTCCTTCCTTCCTTCCTTCCTTCCTTCCTTCCTCCTGTGAATTTTGTGAAAGTGAATTTTGAAAGAACGTGATCTATAAATGACACCTTTGGATATCACTGTGCAGGAATAACTGGCAATCCTAAGGAGAAGTATTCTTGGCAGGTAGTGTTAAATATTTTAAGGGCAGGTTCCCCAAGGATAGTTCTGTACCATCACTTACTGCTTCTAAGGTCTATTTCAGGAAAGACAGACTATATGAAAAGGAGTTTCATTTTAGTCTGACAAAAAAGCATCATATTGGATTGTATGAGAAAAGAATCAAATATTGTTTAAGTTGTTTGCAGAAATTGCATATCCTAGCACTAAAACACAGCTAATAGACATGTGTTGAGGCACTGAACCACCAATCACCACCTTTTCTGTATCCTGAAACATGTGGAGATGTTTTTATCTGCRCTAATGCTATAGTTTGGATCTGATGCCATTCTAGAAACATTTGTTTTCACTACCAAAAAGATATAGTGATTTAGGTATTTTAATATACGTTTATAGTTCATATTCATTCTCTATTGTACATACACTCAACTATTAGCATCTTTTTATTATAATAATGGAAGTATTTATTTTCCAATGCTTTTTGTCCATGTTTGTGTCATTCCTCTGGGCTTCTAAACATATAGCTGAAATGAAGGTAGATTACATAGACCTAAACATTAACTGCAATGAGTCAGACCAGCTTTTACACTAGGGACAATGAGGTCCATCTCCATTATAACTTAAATTGGTTAAATCCTTCTGGATATTTTTCTCCTTGTGCAAAGCAAGACTGCAGCAGCATATACGGCAGAAGCATATTTCAGCTGATTCCACAGCACATAAAATTAAGAAGGTACATACTGGAATCTGAAATAAATAGTGCAGAATTCCTCACTGAGTGGGGATACCCATCGGCTAAAAAGCATAAGCATATTGCAAAGTACGATTTGAATATCTGGATTTCTGTATCCCCCTGAACGGTCTTTGGTAAAGTCCAGTGAGCTAGCTCACCTAGGACACACATCAAAAGGATGTTTCTTAGGATCTCTAATCGTGTACACATAAAAGTAACATCTTGCATTTTCTCTAGCCACCTTTCTTTCCTTCCATGCAGTCCTTATAAACAAGTATCCCTGTGCACCTAGGTCAAGGGAGGGGGACTTCAATCAGCATGAATTTCAGAGGGTCCAAACTTTTTCTGTKTCAGTATAGGAAGGTCTGCAACTGAATACAAATGAATCCACTAGCATGCAATACCATGAAGTAGGACTCTGAAGTGTCTGCAGGAGCAGACTGTTGGGATTGCGGCTGAGCACAGCTCACATGGCTGAGCATAGCTCATCTGAATATCTTGGAAAGTCATCCTGGCTGTTACTATGTTAGGTATGTGAAGCTAAGCAGTAAAATACTTAGTCARTTTGGAGGTGTGGAGTCCAGCAAACTCAGCAAGCAGGAAGACTGGACTTTATTCAGCTAAAACTGAAGAGTAGCAATCTCTAGGCAGCTTCAATCCCTCTGTAAATTGCTTGCCTTTCCTGTCTTTCATCTTTCCTATTGCCTGAGTGCATATTTTTAAAGAGAAAAAAAAAAAAAGTTGAAAAAATCAAGTAAATAGATATCATCTGTCAAGTGTCATAAAAAGGCTATATCATTCTGGAGGCAAAGGTTTCATACTTCAAGAATTTAAAAAGAAAAAACTTTGCACACTGCTAAACTCTTTAATATTAATATTTTATTTTATTTTATTTTATTTTATTTTATTTTATTTTATTTTATTTTATTTTATTTTATTTTATTTTAATTTTATTTTATTTTATTTTATTTTATTTGTGGAACTTGTACAGTTCTAATAAATGCCAGATGACATCTTTGTTCCTGTTCAAGCTCTTTCATTTACATTGAGAATGTTAATGTTATCAGATAAGTGATATGCCTAGGGAGTACATATGAGTGTGCTACAGTTCTGAAAAATGCTACTTGCTTGGTACTAATGTACTTTACATTTCCTTTAGCAATGTAAATTTTTTTGTTTGCTTGGCACAGTGTGAAGATGATGTATATATGAAAGCACTGGAGATCTGGCTGGTAAGCTTAATGGGCAATATGTTCCTTTTTGCAATAGAACTTCTTTACCATATGGCACACTCAAGTGCTGGAGTGTCTTCAGGTAGAGGTTTTTGATTGTTCCTTTTTTCAGAAGTGTCAGAAACTCTCATGTATTTGTTGATGTGGAATAAATATAACCAATGACACCTTTCTTCTTAGAATAGGTGTTTTTGCTAAGGTGCTATGTTGTCAACAGATTATAAATCTACTCTGTAGGAATGTTGTGTAAATATCCACAGAACTTGTATTTCCACTGGGTAGAGACACTTCAAACTTACAGGAAATGAAGAATATATATATATATATTTTTTTTTTTTTTTCCCCACCATTTCTTCTATCAGTTCTTTTGCTGATAACTAGACTTTCACAGATAAGCTATCCTTCTGTGCCTCAGTATCCTTATGAAAATGAAAATGCTTTTCATTTTTCAGTTTTGAAATGTATATAAAAGTATCCTATGGAAGCCAAGTGTTACAAAAAACAAACCACAGTACTTCATCATAAGAGTATCTGTAGCTACCTGTCAATATCCTTATTTAAGCCAGAATGACATTATGTAACACTGTTGATTTTTGTTGTTATTGATTTTTCTCACTTTTCATTTACTCTTTGTGTTTTTCTTTTTTTTTTTTTTTTCCCGATGCACCTTCTCAGAATAGCTTTATAGACACTTTTTCTGACTAATATGACCTTCAAGGGCTCTAAGAGTAAGAGGTAGTTTGAAGAAAATAATGATTCAAAAGAAATTTCTTTTAACCATTTCTGTATTATAAGTTCTAGAAAAAAAAGTAATATGCAAATTGGCTAAGTACCATTCGTATCATAATAGTCACCTTCTCATGTTTCTGATTTTCCATTGTTATTCTTGCATTTCTTTTGATCAAGAGAATTAGTATTCACTTTAGCATGAATTTTAGTAGCTACAAAAATTAAATACATGGGATGACAGGATGGATGGATGGATGGATGGATGGATGGATGGATGGATGGATGAGGAGACAGCACTGGATGTTGTCTACCTTGGGACAATGTCCCACACAGAACAGCGCTGTTCAATCTGTTCATCAATGACTTGGCACAGAGCGAACCCTGAGGAAGTTTGCAGATAACACCAAGCCGGGTGGAGTGGCCAACACTCCAGAGGGCTGTGCTGCCATCCAGAGGGACCTGGACAGGTTGGAGAGTTGGGCAGAGGGGAACCTCATGAGGTTCAATAAGGCCAAGTGCAGGGTCCTGCACTTGGGCAGGAAGAACCCCAGGCACCAGGACAGATYAGGGGCTCACCAACTGGAAAGCAGCTTCATGAAGATGGATTTCGGAGTCCTGGTTGGCAACAAGTTAACTATGAGGAGTCGGCAATGTGCCCTCATGGCCACGAAGGCCAATGGGATCCTGGCCTGCATCAGGAGGAGCGTTGCCAGCAGGTGGAGGGAGGGGATCCCATCCCTTGCTCCTCAGCTCTGGTGAGGCTGCACCTTGAGTATTGGGTGCAGTTCTGGGCTCCCCAGTACACGAAGGAYGTGGAGCTTCTAGAGAGGTTCCAGCGTAGAGCAGCAAAGATGAATAAAGGACTGGAGCATCTATCGTATGAGGAAAGACTAAGCAAGCTGGCCTGTTTAGCCTGGAGAAAAGATTCAGAGCAGATCTGATCAATATCTGTAAGTACCTGAGGGGAAAATGTAAAGAAGGTGATGCCAGACTCTTCTTGGTGGTGGCCAGTGATAGGACAAGGGATAATGGGTGCAAGTTGAAATACAGGAAATTCCATCTCCATGTGCAGAAGAACTTCTTGACTGTGAGGGTGACAGAACCCTTGAATAGTCTGCTCAGAGAGGTTGTGGAATCTCCTTTCATGGAGATCCTAAAAACCCGCCTGGATGCCACCCCATGCCACATGCTCTAGGTGTCCCTGCTTGAGCAGGGATCTCTAGAGGTCCCTTCCAAACTCAACCATTCTGTGATTCTGTGATCATGTAACTCCATTGGCTAGTGTTTACATTCTGAGTATTTCCAAGACGTAAATGTGATTTTTTTGTCTTAATGAACTATATTTTCTTTTAAAGACACAGGAATGCCAGTTAAGAATCTTTGTAATCTCACTTAAATTCTAACAGTATCTTTTTACTGTGATAAAGTCTGAGAAAGACTAATCTAAAGGCACAGTTTAGTTACCTTAAGTTAGTCTTATGTACAAGACTCGTTGCTGATAATTGTTCTTATACATGTGAACATACAGTAGTCAGGACTTTTCTGTATATTACAGTGACCCATATTAAAGATATTAATCATTGTAAGTAGAAAAAATGTTAACAAGCAAGCAAACACCAGTTACTTGTTTTTTTCCAGAAAAGTATCCAAGCAGGTCATACTGATATTTCAGTGTGGAATCAAATCATCAGCAAAATACTCTGTAATGTGTTTTATTGTGCACTGAAGTAACCTGTAATGTAAGCAGAGGAGAAATGTTTGCATAAACTTTCTAGAACTCTGGACAAGTAAACTATTAGAAATATATATGCCAACAGAAAATATTCATTCATATTTCTTATTCTGTATGCTGAGATGCCAATAATTTTGGTGAGATTCTACTCTCTTCATACAACTTTCACCAAACAACAGTTCCTTTTATGCCGACAACTGTATAAATGCTGTTTCCTCACCCTGAGTCCATGTGTACTGGCTTATATGACTTATCATTATAATTTAATATACTCCTAGAGTATACAAACCTCACTCAGTGAGGTCTGTATGCTCTGAATGAACACCAGTATCAAAGACACCTCTACCACTTCATAAGCATGCCATGTTGACAGTAAGATCCCAATTGTTTTTTAATGGTCTCCATTCAGTTAACAATATTGTATGTTTTTGTTGTTGCTGGTTTTTTCATTGCCTCACAAGAACAAGTAACACTTGGGCCTCTGGATCTTTGGAGGTTTTAAATTTTAAACTCTGGAGGTTACTAGCATATTGCTAAAATTTCAGGRCTTTGAAGTAAGGAAATTAGGGGCATATCTAAAGAGTTCTAAAAAATGGTAAGCATGAAATAATTACGAGCCAGCACAAGCTCAGAGATTTTCTTTTCCAATCCTTTTTGAATCAAGTGTGAATCAATATAAAGAATTTAGAGATGAAAAAATGGAGCGATTTTAATATACAGCAATTTTAATATACAACACTGATATAAAAAAAAGCCAAAATTATATTGCAGTCTGTAAAAATAGATTTGAAAAACAAAAAGATCAAGTTCTCATGTCCAGTATTTATAATAAGATAAAGGCATTTGAAAGAGATGAGTTTTCACTTAATGAAGTGGAAATCGAATGAAGAAAAAGAGTTTCAAAAGAATTACGCCAAATCCTTTTGAAAGCCAGCCATTTCACTTGGTTCTTATAAGCAATCAAATAATTTTTGAATGCAGGTCTTGGTTACGAAATTGGATTTCCTCCTTTTTTCTGAAGAAAAAAAAAAAAAAAGGTTTCTTTCATCTTTCCTTTATCACCTTTTCTCTTATTTTCTCTTTTTCTTTTCCTGTCCCTGCTCACTCTTCCCAATTAAGCTTTTTCCCTAACCTCTATTTATATTTTCCGCCCAAATTATATTAATTGTGTTTCCCTSAACTCCTTTACTTTTTACCTGCAACTGATATACCACATGTTTGAAAGTGTTCCCTTATTGAGGGACACARTTTTAGCTTCCTTCTCTTTGCTGACACCTCTCAAGTTCTTCTGGCTTTTTTATTGTCTCTTTTCCCTTCTTCTAACTGCTCTCACAGCTAAGAAATTATGTGTATTGTGCATTTTATGTATCCTCACATTCACAATGGGGTTGTAATCACAGTAATATACTATTACATTCCTTTAAAAAATGTCAGAAATATCAGAAAAAGGATAGCTAGTCAAAAAAAAAAATTCTGAACAGTAAAGTACTGGTTGCACTGGCTTAAGAACAATCAAACTCTTTTTTCTTTTCCATTTTTCCCACAAGAAGAACACTTAAGATGAAAGCTGTGATTTCAGAAATTAAGACTGAGCTGTTCTATAAACGAATCAAGTTCTGGTATAGACTTTCAATTTAACAGCCTATAAAGTTAAGTTTCTTATGTAAAGATAATATTAATTCCACATGACTATACTAGTCCTAAATTTACCATAGCACATTGCTAACTGATTTTTTAAATTAAAATAAAGGCCGATATATATTCTGAGAAATTGTACCTTGGACCTTTTAGAAGCTCTTCAATAACATCTTGTACCATAATAAATGAAAAGAAAGAAAGGAAAAAAATTTTTCATTTCTGATATAGCTACAGACATTTCTAGTCTTTCATCCCTACCGGAAAGACATTTTTCCTTTGAAAATATTGGTGATAATTTTAAGGTAGTTCAATAAGAAAGCTTCTCTTGTAGAAAATGTGAAAAGGAAGAGCAGGCAGCACTGGTATTCCTCAGAAAAAGCAAAATGCAAGCCTTACATTAGCACTTTCTATCAAATTGAATTACTGTTGTATCATATTAGTGCTCCTTTCTACTAATGTATTATGATAGTTACTAATATGATAATCTTTTTATTGTATTAGATAAAATTAAGACTCAATGAGTTTGATGATATGAGACTTGGTTATCCTGATAGAAAACTGCTAAGATGGGAAAAATCTCAWAAAATCTTACACACAGATGCTTTAATTTAAATTTATATTCTCATCTATATCTGGTGTGGAATACATATTTAAAAGATTTAAAAGAAAAAAAAAAGCAGCATGTAGATACTCAGTAAATAATTTCTGCACAATTTGCACTTTTTTTTTTTTTTCCAAGTGGTCTGGAAGATAATTGCCAAATTACCAGCAACTGTTCACTTTTTTTTGTTCACACCCTTACTAGTATTTATATGGTTGTTGTCAGGTCAAATTTCTAAAGTCAAGGAAAATGTCCTTGTAACATATGGAAGTGATTCAGTTATTTCTAGAATTACTTCTACGTGGCATTATTACTTAAAGGAATATTGGGGAAAAAAGTATACCAGTTGAATACTATGATATGGAACTATGCTTGGAATCCTGTGAGTTAATTTCTACATCTCTGTTTGACCCCCCCCAAAAGTTTTAGCTCATGCACAAGGAGATAGTGCACGACTCTAAGAACTTTATGTCTTATGAAACATTCTTTTTGGCTGAAGAAAAATATTTTTTTTATATTAAATGATTTTAAATATTTTTGATTTATAATCCATTTGAAATTTGAAAAAAAAATATTTATAGTAAAATGTTTTAAATATTGTTATATTATAAAAAGACTACATAAATTTATCATGCCAATATTTTTTCCTTTATCTGGATAAATGATCATTTCAAGTCTGAAATTTATGGTTGAATGGGGAAACTAATTAAATTACTATACTGGTAGAATGGTATATACTGTGCCTTAACCTGCTTCTTATATGATTAATAAGAATTAATACTTAAAAAAAAAAAGAAATCTACTGTTGAAGAAAGAGCTATGGAAAACAGTTGCACATCCCAGTAGAGATCTTTACTTTTCTGTTGGGAAATGGGAAGAACAGAGAGAGAGAGAGAGAGGGAAAAAAAAAAAA
>PTEX01000330.1:80472-124780 GCA_003342815.1 Eudromia elegans
AATGTTCACAATTCTTTTGTTCTTCTTATTTTTTTTTTTTTTTAATCAAGTAGCCCAAATCCTACTTGCATACTTAAAATACCTTTCAGATAATGAATGTGATTCATCTTATCTGAGTTCAGTTCTCACAGACAGTGTTCGTCATTTAAGCTTCTAGAGGTATCAGGGAGGGATAGTCATTTCTGGAAAGTAATTAATTCTGTTTCAAGACAGATGCTCAGAGCAGTTATGATGAATTGCTTTCTGGATGTACTTGCATCCAGGAGCTGCACAAATGTCTCAAAGTAGATCTGGTCCTGTATTATTTGTGCATGTCACAGTATCTGAAGCATCTTCACAGAACTGGCAGATAAAGGACAGGACTTACAGCACCCAGCAACTGGTTGGCAGATGGGATACCTGGACACATTTCAAATGTCACTAGAGACCACATCTAGGGAAGCTGAGTGCAATCAGGGAGCCTAGATCTGACTGGAAGCTTAATTATCTAGAGGCGGGGTTAAACATAAGATTAAGTCACATTCATTTGGGTGTCAACAGTACTGGTTTCAACATATGAACTGAATGCCTAAGTGCTCATGATGGTCAATGCAGATATAAGGATAAGCTCACTGATGCCAATTCAGAATATTTTTATAATACTTCATTTGATTCCTGGTTGTTGCTCCAGAAAGATTCAGATATCCCACAGGTCTTGTATCATCTTTCTCTGTTCCACATGTTTTTAACACCCTAGAGTTCCTCAGATAGCACTGGATACTTATTAGAGGGCAATTTAAMTGAGTCTCGTAACTCCACTAACTGTTGTGACTTTTGAATCACACACACAGAATCACAAAGAATGGTTGAGGTTGGAATGGACCTCTAAAGATCATCTAGTCCAACTTCTCTGCTCAAGCAGGGACACCTAGAGCATGTGGCACAGGGTGGTGTCTAGGTGAGTTTGGAAGAGCATAGAATCATAGAATACTTAAGTTTGGAAAGGACCTCTAGAGGTCATCTAGTCCAACTCTCTTGCACACGCAGGGTCTCCTAGAGCATGTGGCACAGGGTGATGTCCAAATGGGTTTTGAAGATCTCCAGAAAAGGAGACTCCACCACCTCTCTGGGCAACCTGTTCCAGTGCTCTGTCACCCTCACTCTTAAGAAATGCCTTTGCAAGTTCCTGTGGAACTTTTAGTGCATCAATTTGCGGCCATTTCCTCTAGTTCTATCACTGGCCACCGCTGAGAATAGGCCAGCCCCATCCTTCTCACTCCCTCTCTTGAGGTATTTATATACGTTGATCAGGTCTCCTCTCAGTCTTCTCTTCTCCAGGCTGAACAGGCCCAGCTCTCTCAGTCCTTCCTCATAGGGCAGATGTTTCAGGCCCCCAATCATCTTTGTGGCCCTGCGCTAGACTCTCTCTAGCAGCTCCATGTCCCTCCTGCACTGGGGAGCCCAGAACGTCCCTCGCTAGTTCTAATTCCAAGYGGGCCTTGGCCTTCCTTGTCGCACCCCTGCATTCCCTGACAATGTTCCTATATTGTTCCCACGTGGCCTGGCCCTTCTTCCACCTAACGTATGTTTTCTTCTTCTCATTAAGTTTCCCTATCAGCTCCTTTTCCATGCACACAGGTCTCTTGCCCCTCTTATTTGACTTTCTACTGGTCGGAATACACCGATCCTGGGCTTGGAGAAAGTGGTGCTTGAAGATAAGCCAGCTCTCCTGGATCCCCTTTCCCTCTAGGACCCTGGTCCAGGGGATTTCTCCAAGCAGCTTCCTGAGGAGGTCAAAGCTGGCTTTCTTGAAGTCCAGGTTGCAATCCTACTTCTTGCCCAGTTTGCTTTTTATTACCCCTTGTACTTTTGCTGGCGACCACCAAGAAGAGTTTGACCCCATCCTCCCCACATTCTCCACTAAAGTACCTATACATATTGATCAGATCTCCTCTCAGTCTTCTCTTGTCTAGGTTAAACAGCCCCAGCTCACTTAGTCTTCCCTCATACAATTGATGTTCAAGTCCCTTAATCATCTTTGTCGCTCTATGCTGGAACCTCTCTAGAAGCTCCACGACCCTCTTCTCCTAGGGAGGCCAGAATTGCACCTAATACTCCAGGTGCAGCCTCACCAGAGCTGAGAAGAGGGGCAGTATCCCCTCCCTCCACCTGCTGGAAACACTCCTCCTGATGCAGGCCAAGATGTCATTGGCCTTCTTGGCCACGAGGGCACATTGCTGACTCATGGTTAACTTGTTGTCAACCAGGACTCCCAAATCCATCTCCAGGGAGCTGCTGTCCAGTAGGTCAACCCCTAACCTGTACTGGTGTCAGGGGTTACTCCTGTCCAGGTGCAGGACCATGCCCTTGTCCTTGTTGAACCTCATGAAGTTCCTCTCTGCTCAACTCTCCAACCTGTCTAGGTCCCTCTGGATGGCAGCACAACCCTCTGGAATGTCAGCACCTTCAACCAGTTTGGTGTCATCTGCAAACTTGCTCAGAATGCACTCTGTGCCCTTGTCCAAGTCATTGATGAACAAGTTGAACAGCAGTGGGCCCAGTATGACCTCTTGGGAGACACCACTGGCCACAGGCCTCCAATTAAACTTGGTCCCATTTATCACCATCCTCTGAGCTCTGTCATCCTGCCAGTTTTCAATTCACCTCACTGTCCACTCATGCAACGCACACTTAAGCTTCCCCATGAGGTTATTATGAGGGATGGTGTGAAAATCATGGCTGAAATCAAGGTGGAAAATACCCACAGCTCTCCCATCATCCATCCAGCCAGTCATCCCATCGTAGAATGCTATCAGGCTGGTCAGCCACAACTTCCCCTTCGTGAATCTATGCTGACCACTCCTGATCACCTTCTTTTCCTTCAAATGCCTAGAGAAGGTCTCTAAGACGAGCTTCTCCATCACCTTTCCAGGGATGGAGTTGAGGTTGACCGGTCTGTAGTTTCTCTTGCCCTTTTTGAAGACTGGAGTGATGTTAGCTCTCTTCCAGTCCTCTGGCACCTCCCACGGTTTCTATGACCCCTCAAAATGATGGAGAGCGGCTGAGCAATAACCCCTGCCAGTTCCTTCAGCACTCTCGGGTACATCCCATCCGGACCCATAGATTTATGTGTGTCCAGTTTGCCTAAATAATCCCTAAACCAATTCTCCTTGACCAGCAGAAATTCTTCGTCTCTCCCAGTTCTCTCTTGTGTCTGGGCTTTGTAGTGCATGGGGACCAGCCTTAGCAGTGAAGACAGAAGCAAAGGCGGCATTTAGGAACTCTGCCTTTTCTGCATCCACCGCCACCAAGGCAACCTCCCCGTTCAGCAGAGGACTAACATTTTCCCTAGTCTTCCTCTTGCTGCTGATATATTTATAGAAGCCCTTCCTTTCTCTCTGACATCTCTTGCTAGTTCTATTTACAAATGGGCCTTGGCTTTCCTCATTGCATCCTTGCCTTCTCTAACAATGTTCCTATATCATTCCCATGTGGCCTGGCCCTTCTTCAACATTATGTATGTTCTCTTTTTCTCATTAAATTTACTCAGAGGCTCCTTGCCCATCCGTGCAGGTCTCCTGCCCCTCTTGCTCAACTTCTTTCTTGTAGGAATGCACCAATCCTGAGCTTGGAGAAAGTGATGCTTGAATATTAGTCAACTCTCCTAGATCCCCTTTCCTTCTAGGGCCCTGGTCCAGGGGATTCCCCCAAGGAGCTCCCTGAAGAGGTCAAAGTTGGCTCTCTTGAAGTCCAGGGCTGCAATCCTAMTTCTTGCCCATTTTCTTCCACGCAGGTTCGTGAATTCCAGCATCTCCTGATCACAGCAGCCAAGACTGCCTCCGACCCTCACATTTACCACTAGACCATCTCTGTTGGTTAGGATCAGGTCTAGCAGCACCCCTCCCCTTGTTGGCTCTTCAACCACCTGCATCAGGAAGTTATCCACAATGTTCTGCAGGAACCTCCTGGACTGTCTGCTCCCAGCTGTGTGATTATCCCAGCAGACATCAGGGTGGTTAAAGTCCCCCACAAGGACCAGGGCCTGTAATCACGAGGCTTCTTGCACCTGCCTATAGAAGCCTCATTCACCTCTTCATCCTGGTCAGGAGGCCTGTAGTAAATTCCCACAATGGTATTACACCTGTTGCCCTGCCCTTTAATCCTCACCCACAGGCTCTCAACCCGCATTTTGTCCTCCCTATGCCGAGTTCCATACATTCCAGTCGTTCTCTCACATAAAGAACAATTCCACCACTTTGCCTTCCTGGGCCATCCTTCCTGAAAAGCCTAAAGCCCTCCATGGCCACGTTCTAGTCATGAGCTGTCCCACCATGTCTCAATAATTGCAATGCCCTGCATTCACACACACATCTCCAATTCCCCTTTATTATTCCCCATACTATGTGTGTTTACACAGAGGCTTTTGAGTGGGGCTCCCAACATGCCTGTCTTTCATTTAGAACCTGGGTTATGTATACTCTTCTGTACTGTGGATACCAAAAATATTATAACCTAGATCTGAATGCTATCCCAAATGCATATACCTAAGTAAGATTCATTACGTTCTGCATTTCACGTGGTTTTCAGATTCATTCTAGTCCGTGAAAAGCTGTTCTCTGTCACAACAATGACACCACCTTTGTCAAAATGACTCTTCAGCATTAATTATGGCAAATCTGAAGCAACCTTTCAAACAGCATTCTAGATGCTTTTGAGATACATTGTTTTATCTATATCTGTGCTTTATATTATATGTTTATAGTGTATATATATTTACTATATATTTATAAATATGTGCAGTTTTATTATACAGTATATATATTTATATACATTTATCTTCTGCCACAGTTTTCCACAAGAATTCTACCCCTCCCACAAAAAAACAAAACAAAACAAAAAAAAAAAAACAGAAAGTATTCATGGTAAATGATACAATTTTGATAGATATAACCTCTTTAATATTTTTTCACACTGGTATACTGCCCACCTTACCACCCTTAGCTCCCTTTGGCTTTTCCCATCCTGTGACTGAAAACTTCCCTTAATAGCAATCTTTTATCTCATAAGTTTTCTGTTTGGCTGTGTTGTACTAAAAATAAAATCTGTACTAAATCATTGGCTACTACTAAAGCATACTGTCATGGCCCGCTGTACACATTCTTATTTTTAACCTTATGCTGAGACGTCCTCTTCATATTTCCAATATTTTAAGAATTTTTACATCCTCTTCTTAACCCTCATTTTAAAAACGGAACTCTTTCACGGCTATTTGCTTTCAAGGATTCTAGTTAAACAACACAATACCTTTTAAATCCTCACAGACTATCTAAGAAAACAGGTAATTTGGGTTTCTACTGCATGTAATTTGCTATGGAAAATGTTATAACTATATGCTATGAACTATAGGTACAAAATGCTGTACTTCAACATTGTTTCTCAATGCAGCAATACCTTCTGCACCATAACACATGCACACACATATCTCATAAAAGTGTTCTAATCTTTACAACATAAAATTCTACTAAAAAGTTAAACAAAGGATAATAAAATAGAAAACCTTGTCTTTCATATGCTACTAATGTACTTTCTCAAGGCTGTATATGTGTTGTGATATTACTAAGTCACTCTTAGCAGTGATATTTTAAATTTCATCCTGAAATAAAATAATATATGCTAAACCTTTTTTTCACTGGTGTCAAATATTAGAAAACGGTGGATAGATACTGACAGYCTCAGGAGCAAACATCAAGATGGTCATACCAGGTTGCTTGGTTGTGTTGTGCTCTTATGGTAGTCAGGGAAAACACCTCACTGCCCATGGGAGCATGTAGTATGATCAGACATACAAGTCTGAATTTATTATCCCAATTTAAGATGTAGAGATCAAAAGGATGGTTGCCTGGCAGATAGGTCCAGACAGAATCAGTCTTTAGATTTGCGTAACTTATCATCCCTTTCTCAATTCTTGACCCTCCTTCTCCTAGATGTCCTCATATCTATCTTTGATCTATCCAGTTGCTTCTTAAGTAAGCACTCTACCCCTATTTTTCCTCCCCTTTTTTGTCCCTATTTTATTACATATGAACCCATATTTAGTATTTCTGGTACTGTTAACCAGATTATTTCTGTCTTATATTGTATTACTGATATAGTTACTGAGGTACCACTTCCCTTTCAGACTGTGCTCCTCTATAGGCTCCAATGCCCCCTATTGTTGTGTGAGGTTAATAAGTTTCACACATAGCTCCCCCTCAATCACCTTGCCATCTTTCATCTTCCTATTTGTAATACTTGTTATCTTTCATGCCATTATCTGCCACAACCAGAATTTTCTCTTGTCACATCCAGTAGTTTTCCATATCTCATTGAGGCAGCTTCACCTCAGGCCAGGACCTATTCAGCGACCAAATCATTTGCCTGTAGCTCTAACATAAACGCCATAATAGAAGCATATCTGCAAAGTTTTTCACACCTTGTTATAGTCAACAGTTCTATATACTGTGAATTATAGACACTCTGAGAAGTGCCCAAGTGTTTAAAAACCATCTTTAAAGAGCTATCTTTATTTGTAAGTAATAGAAAGGTTTAAGAATGTGGAAGGCTATTATCTTGGAAATATATGAGCTATTTGCATGCATTTTAGACCACTTAATGAATATGATCCTTCACTGGCAGGCAAGGCCGTCACCTGAAAAGATGCTATTAATGGGGCAGGTCAGTGAAAGCACATCACCACATCAGCAGGTCACTGGCAGGCTTAGCAAGCAAGGCACTGCATATCTATAATATCATTCTGGGCACAGGGCTCAGAGCTGATGATAAGGACTCCAGAAAAGCTACTCACTGCAATTCTTCCCTGAGTAGCTTTTTCCCAGCAGTTTGATCCAGAGTTTTACATGGCTGCACCATATCCAAGCTGACCTTGAACACAGGTAGCCAAACCCCTAGTGATGGAAAGAGGTTGCAAGGAAGCTGGTTGATCCTACCTGATACCAGGTAGAGTCTGTTGGTACATTAACATACAGATTTTCACAGTAGATTGTCAGTAATATATGTAGCACAAATTCAAATCTGATTTCCTAAATGAATATATATTTAAAATATTCATACATATATTTGGAAATATGTGCATATATTTTCAGGTAATCGAAATGACTCCAGAAGATTCTTCATTCTAATATTGACACAAACATTATAATTAAACAAATGATCATATATGAACAACCACTTTAACTTAAATTTTATCCTTCATATCCCTGATTAAACTAATGGCATAAAGAGATAACATTTTTCTCCCTGCAAACTACGGCCAGAGTTAAAGTCAGTCATGGGTGAGAATTGAAGGCATTATTGGTTCCCTAATTTATGTTTATACAGACAGACAATTTGGCTAGAATACTATAATTTCCCTATATCTTATACACCCAAATATCCTACTTGCTGAAAAGAAGACCTGGGAGTGAATGAAGTAGAAAAGGGAGGAAAGGAGGTATGGCACATCCATATATCTTAAAGTTTATACATAGTTTTACAGTTTACAAACACACATAAAAGTGAAGATCTTTGGAGCTGATTAAGCACTAGGTTCAGTTTATATCCACTTGTGATTGATGTTTTCGACTACAGTTATTCGCTAGCTCTTTTCCTTTCCGCTCTTTTCTCAATGGTTTTCTGTTTCTTCATAACCATTTGCTTTCTTTATTTATTCCAAAACTTCCTTGCTTTTCAAAGGTTTTCCTATTCTAATTCAAAAGTTGGAATGTTCTCTGAAATATGTTGGTTGTATAATCTGCCTCTCATTGTGCAAAACACATATTGGATGGTATGCTAGCTAGGAGGCATCAAAAAACTGCATGAAATTGTGCAAGATTATTAAAATGTCTGTAGAGTAACTAGATGACCATCTTTTTATGGTCTCTTTATCAAGAGAAACCTTACTCTGTCATAAAACATCCTTCTTGTTTTAATGAGAAATGTCTCTAAATATAACATCTTTTGTCTTCAGACTACAGATAAACCCCTTGTGGAAGAGGCAATATAGTCATAATTGTGAGGTACATCGCCTATTCTCTCACTGCAGTGATAATAATTCTGTGATGAACGTTTGGCTTTTTACTGCATGAACATAATAAATAATAGATTATGTCTTAATATGCTGCCATTATAACACATCCATCCATCCATCCATCCATCCATCCATCCATCCATCCATCCATCCATCTATCTATCTATCTATCTATCTATCTATCTATCTATCTATCTATCTATCTATCTATCTATCTATCTATCACACATATACAATGCTTAGCTTTGGAATTGCATAAACTACAGTATTGCCAGATGAAGCCCATATTGAGAACAGATGAATATAAGTATATTATCAATTTAGTCCCTTCATTTCTGAAAAAGTCATCTCAGTATTTTCATATCAGTTTCCACTTATCAATATGTCATCTCCAGAAAAAAATGTGTAGGGGAATGTCATATTCCAGACAATCTAGTCAAAATGACAATATTCATAAAGTCATTCCAAAAAGATAATCAACAAATTAACGATTATCCAAAGATGCCAGTACAATTTATATCAAAATTGTGTACTACCAGTCTTAAGCTCCTATTGAGGTATGATTAATTCTTTTTCTTACATCAGGATCTCGAGCTATTTAGCATCGGATGTGGCAGATTATAGAAGCTCTTTAAAAATACTCTTTCTCGAGGGATGAAAATTACATGGGAGCAATTGATTTTGATGTGCTCGGCTTCACATTTTCCACATCCCTTCACTTTCTTAAACTTCTGTATTTTTCTAGAATATTCATTTCTGTTGCAACATTGTGAAATCATGATCCTTTGTAAAAGTGTTCATGTTCATTCAGGCTAGAAGTGCCCTAGTTTTCCTGGATTTAACAGCAATATGTAATTCAATATGTAATTCAATAACAATAATCATTTTACAAATAGATGTTTTAATTCCTTCTGCTTCCCAGGAAAAACTCTAGACTGTTATAAATTTACACATATTAAAAAAATATTGATACTGTCATAAACACAATTAATCTTGGAAAAAAAAAAAAAGAAAGAAAAAAGAAACTCAACTGTTTTTTCTAAGGAAGCTAATTTTGCTGATATGATAAGTGTATAGTAAGGATTTTTGGAGGCAAGCCCTATCTATAGAATTAGTCTTAAGGACAACTATTTCCTGGATACCTCTTTTTTTCTAGACAGCTCAACATATCTTTTGGGCAAAATAGAATTATGAAATTATGAAGCATAGAACATGAACAATATTCATTGTGTGAGGTATGCTTATTTGCAAAACTATCCAGAAATCTTTCTGATGAAAGTCAACTGAGATAGTTTTACTGAGACAAATGAATTTTATTGTTGTTTTTGTATTTTCCAAGTAGTGAATTCACAGCACAAAATAAAACTTATGGGTAACTGAAAATACTTGTTTTATAAACTCATTCAAATACATGAATATGAAGTGATTTGACATTCACTGATATCTCATTTTGTTTTTTATTTTAAATTTTTGAAGTTCATAATTTTGCATTTTTTTAAAAAAAGTGGAAATATAGAGAGTTCAAACCAGAAAAAGACAAGAAATGCACTTCTTTCTTCTGATTTGACCCAAAGTAATTTAACTGAATATCTAAAATATTCAATTACTCTCTCCTGCACACACTTTAGTTGCCTCATGATAAACATTTTACTTCTTTTTTTTTTTTTTTTTTGGTATTTCATTCCCTACCATTTATTTCTGCAAGAGAAAGAAAAAAAGTGATCACTTTTAGACCATACTACAGAGTTCATTATATTATATGAAGGGGTTATTATATTATATGAAGATTCATCTGGAGACAACATCTCTACAATTCTAGTAGGTTCTATAATATGCAGTAAGAAATTCTTTGAACCTTGTTTATGTTCTCTATTCAGTCATAAACGTCTTTCTGAGAATTAAAGTAATTTTGCAGTCCTTTTGCTTGGGGCTTCTTCAGCTGCATTATCGTTCCTTGCCATCTCCTATTTTCTTTATTGTAACCTTTCAATCCTGTTGAAATGACTCAGGGTCAATTGCCATGTGTAATGGGGAATGGTAATTCATGTGCCATAAAAACTCAAGTGCTGTATACCTCTGTTTGATTTGCTATTGTCAATATAAACATTCCACAATACCTACTGGAAGAGTAAGCCACAAGCTGTAGGGAAATGATGCACATGCCAGTCTACTGCCAGAGTGCCCAAGGCTTTCAAGCAAATGCAGATTCTTTTATTAGTTGATCTGGATGATCCCCTTGTAAACATTAATATTCTATACAGTTTCCTGTCTTGCTGTTTCTCCTATCAGATTCAAAACCTGCAGGTTTGCTTTCTATAGGCATCTCCTCTAGTTTTCCCCTTAGCTTTTATTTGAAAATTCCTCAAGTGGTTTGTAAGTGTTTATAAATTAGTTTTTAAATTGGCTTTTAAATAGCGATACTTTAATTTATTCCTTAGATAGAACAAAATTTGTGCTACGGTAGGCTGAGTTTTCTTTAACCTAAAAGGGTATTGTATCCTTTAGATATTTTAGAGTTTTTTTTTTTGTTTTTTTTTTTTTTTTTTTTTTTTTTTTTTAATAAATAAACTATTGTTTCCCATTAATTTATCGTTATAAACCTTACTTCCAGGTAGCTTGTTTAGCTACCTGGAAGTAGCTAAATCAGTTTAATTTACTCCACTAGAAAACTTGACATGGAGTGATTATCCTAGAATAATTTATGTTTCTAAATCCATGTGCATATACTTACCTTATTCTAAGTAATTCTTTATTTGCACTTTTCCAAACTAAATGGAATAAAATTTGTTTAGGTGCTAAATTGTTAGCAAGCATTTTTTTTCTTAATAAAATTAACTATAAASCCATATTTTATAGTAAGGTAGTAATTCATCATATGCAGTGCAGCTGTTTGTTTTTAAACTAAAATGAAGTAAAAACCCATCTGTAAAGCATATATACCAACTAGCCATCATACAAAAATAACATCATAAAACTCTTATTGTTCGTAATTTTCTGTTTTCATGATCTTATCTTCATAAACCTATTTCCTGATATAAAGCCATAATATCCATCRATTCAGACAAAAACAAGGACAGGTCTCCACAGTATAGCTGAGATAAAAAACACGGTGAGGGAATCTTTTGGGTGTAGTGATTTATATACAGATGATTCCTTTGATATTGTAGAGAGTCCTTCAAACATCAATGTCAGATAAGTTGAGAAGCATTCTCATTTCACCAAATCACAGCAAAAGATTAATATTATAAAGAAGGTGACTCCTAACAATTTATTGTACATCATTCCTATTACATATCACAATTTTATCCTTGAGACGTGACACGATACAATGTCACATGCCACAACAAGAAAAAGTATTCATCATAGCAAGCCTCAGGCTACTCACTGGTAGTCTGTTTCGTGAAAATTTAGGAAGTGAAGAAATTATTCCCTTTTGTCCATTTATGCTAGAAATGCTTATCTCCAGGAAGAGTATTGGTCCTCTAGACAATACACCATCATATCGAGTGCTCCATTTATTTTGGGGACATGTATCATCACATTTTAAACTGTTATACACAAAATATTGTTTATGGTAAAGAGGAAGCACATCTTTTTATATGTATGATATATTTTTTATATATAAGAATGTATTGCTAGTATAACTGATATCTTAAGATTCTAATCAGAATTAGTTCAGACCTAATAAAAAAAAAGTTAAAATTATTATACATACACCTCAGAATTTCTACAGCTTTCCCTGGTGAAATGCTCATCTTTTCACCATTCCTTGACATGCATTGGTGATTTCGTTCTGATAGGAGTGATGCTAAGATGGAGGTTGCTAAGATGAGTTGTCAGCATCAGGCATCCTTTGCCAGGAGGAATACGGTGATCAAGTTGATTGTCTCTTCTTTCTCACTCCAGAACCCACTTGAGGTCATTATTAATCTTTTGCTGGCACTTTTATACATTCCTCTTTCTTTACCAGTGTGAAATTCCACCTTGCACCTGAATTTACTCTATACATTCTACATGCTATTCTATATATACTTTTACATATGTAAGATATTCATTCTTTGTTTCCCCTACAAATGRTTGTGACCAGCTCTGCATTTCTTTAGCTCACTAATAAGTTGCTTATAGTTGTGCAGTGGTTTACAGTGTCAGTCTGTGCCTCATAACTTACCATCCCACCCCTGCGCTCACTCTACGCCACATCCTCTGTCTCCACTTCTCAAAGCCTTTGCTATTGCACTGGACCTGGAATTCTCTACACCTGTGACACATTGTGTCACAATCTTGTTCGACATAGAATGACTGCTTGTTAGTGTTGTCTATATCGAACTACAGCTGTATCAAATACAACAGAGGTAAAGCAAATTAGTCACACTACCTGGWCAATTAGAGAAATTGTTGTCAAACAAGCAACAGGCAGCGTGAGAAAAATCACGGTAAAAAAAAAGCCTGGTACCTCTCCTGAAGCATAGCAAATTCAGTAAAAGCTCACAGCCTGTTACCAGCAMGACCAACACTATATTGCAGGGCTACATGGCTACACATGCAAAGTATCATTGACCAATGACATGGCAACAGTCATGAGTATGAAGGCAAATGAGATTTCTTGAAAAATCCTTTTGTAATTGTGTTTTTGTTTTCTACTAGCCATTTAAAACACTAGTAAAAAAAGCATAATTTAAAACACTTTATTTCTTAGTACTTTGTAAATGYATTTGTCCTTGTGAGAGATGCTCTTCATTGTGAATATCTTTTATTTTAATGTGTAACTTCTTCTGCTATTATTTTATTGATCTTTGTCAATAAAAYTTTTGTTAGGTTTACATGGTTCTCCTCTTTCTTCTTTTTGTATAGCAAAATCTAATCACTATATAAATTGTAGTAAAAAAAAAATCTTGAAATGTATGATCAGTCTACTGTGCTGTACCTGTCTACTCTTATACTTGCCTAGGGACCCTCATCACTGTTAATGTCCAAAATTAATATGACTCAATGGACTTCAGATACATTAATTTTCTTTTTTTTTTTTAGAAATGACCTACTGTAATAGAGGAATAGCTGAAGAAATCACCACCTATAATCAGCATGCTAAACTCCTAGTGTGCTAAAACTGGAAATCATACATGTTAATATTCAAAAATTAACTCTATTGAAAACTAGGAACAGTTATTTTACTCATCCATTCTTGATAAAGTGGAAGCAATGATGTCATATGGGAACTCGCGAGAACAATGAGCTAAATCTCCTTGACATGTCACATCTCCAGTTATTCTTTTTATCCAAAAAATATATCTATGATTCTCTCTATCATGTTAACTTGAATGTGTGCTTACCTTTATAAACATTTCTCACAAAAAAAAGAACTTGGCTGTGATATTACTTACAAACAAATTACTCTGTCTGGATGCTACCTAAATAATTCATCTATCTATCTTTGCATAATACAGCTGAAGGCGCTTTTATTTCTCATTAACAGGCAAAGCATACACTCAAATATAATCACACAGAGTAAGACATTTGACATGACAATTCTATTGCTCTTCTTAAAATGTGCTTACTTTTTTATATTAAAAAAGACAAAATAACTCATGCAAAACACAAAAGCTAGCCAAAATTATTTCCTACCTGTTTGTTATACAGTCCAGACCTTGATACAGATCTTGACAGTTTAGTGACATAAATTTTCTTAATTGAAACTTTATGACACCCAGCTGGTTGTACTATCTTCCAAATGGTAACTACGCGTGTTAGAAGAAAAGTTTTCCATTTCCACCTTACAGATAACATAATGTATTATGAAAGAAGGGTAAGGAAAATATTCAAAAAACAAAACAAATCAAAACTCTATTTTTTCCCACCTAGATTCCAAATAAATGTTTAGAAAATGTAAGATTTTTAAATATATCAGAAGCTTGTCAGAATATTGCTAAAATGGAGGCAATGCAAACAAGAAATAAGAGTGAATAATTTTCATGTTGTTACATAGTGAGCACATACTTGAGGGAAAATATCTGCATGATCTGTTACACATCCAATAGAGAATAATTATCATCTCTAGGATTTGTTGCAGATTGCAGGTGAGATGAGCTGCCCTTTGAAASTCTTTCTGTTGTTCACTATTGCCATTATATAAAATCTGTTATAGAAACTTATCTAATTCTGATAATATGGTCAGGGCGATTTGGGACAGAAGTGACAAGTTAAGGATTAAAAATAAATAAATATACTTTTTTTCTTAGTTTTAGTATTTCATGAAGAATAATATTCAGATCAAAAGATGAAACAATACAGTCAGATGAAGAAAACACAAAGCAGTTAAATATTGTTGATATAATGATTATATAARTATTTTTCTTATATCTTGAAGAAACAGGATGGTAGTGCTATGAATACACTGAAGCATGGACATGACAAAACATGCATGATCCCAAATGCAATGTTATTGTAGAATGAATCTTCAGCCTTTTCGTCTAATCTAGGAAATCTAGGTTATTCTTATCAAAAATTGAAAAATAATTCCACCTTTTATAGTACTTATTGTAATAAATATTTATAGATTTGGAATATATAATCTATATGTTACCTGTAGACAGAGTCAAAATATTTAGTAACTTGCTCAAGTTTTTCTATGAGAGATAATTCAGGTTTTAAGAAATATAAATGGATCACAAATATCAGGGAGGAAAAAAATGTTGCTTTTTTCCTGGCCCAAATCTCCTCATTCAGCTGAGAAGAAAGGACAAATCAAGTACATATGAGAGGGGAATTCATCTTATAGCAAAATGCAGTTCTGATATTCACAAAGGCTTCAAATTATAGGATGTATTTATTTTGGGACATATAAAGTMAATTGTTGCTTTGGGAGTTTCAAAAATGAAACGTACACCAAAATATTTATAATTAAAGTGACAAATGCCACAAAAGAGATACACCTTTTTTCTTACTAACTTCATCTATTATTGAAAACACTTTTTATACACAGCTGTTTACTAAATAGTTATTCTTACTTCTTCTCACATAGAAAAGATAACCTATTGGATGTAAAGTAACTTTTTTTCTCCTTTTTTTGTTGTTGTTCTGATAAATTCTAAATACCACTTAAAGTTTGAGAGTACTATTTTGTTACTTTAGACTATCTTAAATCACTTTTAAACCACTTCTATTTGATATCAATCCTGCTATTAATCATTGATTTCATTTGGTTTCTAAATGAGGAAGTRGGAATACTGCTCTTGTTTCATTGTTTATTTTAATGATGGGTGGACATTAATAAGAATGATTGTTACTTGTATTCAGTAATGTCTACTTTCACATTTATTCCTTAMAAGAACACAAATCCAATATTTACACTATTGTACTCATCTTACATTTTCTATTTGCTATGCGAACCAGAAAAGGAAATTATCATTTCCCTTCTGGTTGGTGGTCCTTATTATTWGCTATTAAGGCCGTTCTGTTACATTATTTGCAGGTAGAAATTAAATCTGTTAGATTTTTTTTCCTGTATTTTTTTGCAATATATTTGAAAATATATTGTGTTCTGTATCCCCATGGCTCAGAATAAAATATGAAAGCCAATCTCTTTTGCAAAAAGTATTTTAAATCATAAGTATTCCATTAAAATATTTATTGCTTTTGAGAGGGAATGATGAGCTTATCTGAGTGTCTGTACACTCATAGAAATCAAAATTTTGGTGAGAATAATTCGACAGATTGGTTATTTAAAACTTAGATATACATATGTGAGCCACTGAGTCACTCTTGCTTTCCTTATAGTCAGTGCAGAGAGGGAACTTCCACAGAAGTACTTCTCTTCTAAGAAACATGACTTCATTTACTATAAATTAGATAAGCAGCTTTTAGATATCTAAAACTTGTCATGTTTCTGTTTTTACTATTAACTTACCTTCAGTCATTAAAAATAGTGAGATTGGATCATGAAGCAAGAGCTCTGTGATCAGAATGTCCAAACTGAGAGCTGAAACCCAAAATRTGGAGTGCAGTCTTCTTATATGGAATTTCTTCAGCAAAAGTTAAACTACTGCCTTTTAATCAATGTTGCGGAACAGCGGTTCCGCAGCGCCCTCTGAGATGGTGCTCRGTAAAAATCCTGCCAGCCACTCTATATGTATATAYATGTATATAGTTAATAATTAAAGGGGTGCCTTGTGTCCTATGGCTGCAGGCGGGCTGCCAATCATCCTGCACTAGGGTGACCCCAGTGAGGTGGGGGCCAGCAGCTCCTGGGGACTCTTCTGGAAGTCTCCAGGCAGACTAGGCGCCCTGGCCAATGGCAGCCTGCCCTGCTCCCGCCATAGGCAGCGACCTATCAGAGYGCTCCAGCGCCTCATGCAATCCAGGCTGGACAACGCCGCTCGAATTATCTACCSACCCAGAGCCCTCCGCGGGAGCATGAGCAGCTATATAAGCAAGCATGCCCCTGAATAAAGTTGGAAGAGTTGGATGATTCTGCAACCTTGCTCCCAGTGTCTGTGTGTGTGCTGGGGAAGGGGTGGGGGTTGCGTCTCTTCCCCCGTGTTGCACCTGTGCAACCACYCGGGCCAGCCCCGACCCYCGCGACGGGAAGGATTCCGCTGTGACAAATCAATGTTGATTTCAAGTTGCTATCTTAATTCCAATAGCATTGTTTCCACTCATCTTTGGCTCATGTTGGAAGCCTTTTTTTTTTTTTTTACAGGTAACTGTTGACCATAGGCCATATACAAGTCTTGCTAATCTCTGAAAATTTTGTGGAGCATGTAGCCAGGCTTCTATTAAAAATACTTTGAAAGATCTAACTTTCAGCAAAGCCTGGTTAATCCTACTCATATGTGCCGTTATGCCAAAGACATTTCCTGAATAAATTTTGCTGAAGAAATCCCATATAAAAAGATCACATTCCTTATTTTGGGTTAGAGTTAGCTTCATTATTTTTAAGATTTCTTTCTAACGAGATACAGAATTAGAATGTCCTGGTTTAACCTWGAATGAGTCATAAATACATTTCTGTAGGATTTTGACACTTTTTTTCTCTTTTTCTTTTCCACTCTTTTTTTTTTCCTCCTCAAATTTCCTTGGTTTAGCTTCAGACTGGTAGACAATTTGACCTGTGTACTGCTTAAGCACAGCAGGCTTCTTAAATTATAGGCTATGAAATTCTTGCTAAAGCCTTATACTAACYGGATTCACTATGCCTGCATTTGTGAGTCTTATTGAATGAGATTAAACAAAAATAGATTCCTCAGAATCTATCTATTCCCAGTAGCCCTCATTGCTGTTATGGGGATACCTATAGGTAACTGTTTTTCATCAGAAGGTGTTGACTAATTTTAGATTTCAACAAGTGAACAACTCATGTCCCTTTTGATGCRGTGAACCATGAGATGATATATCAGTGGATAGGCTACTGTAGGGCAGAGTATACTGTCAGGGCCTGTTTGTGGTGAAYGTATCCAGCTCTATGCTCACTTGCACTCCTACTGAGACATGTTTGCAATATAAGTTCATCAGTTGCTGATAAATATTGTTCTGGAATCTGAACATAGCTTTGAAAGTCCCATTAGTCAATGTGCCCTCATATTCTTCATATTCTATATTCTAATATTGATGGACAAACTGTTTCTAAGTGTGACATACAGTTGGTGTTCAAAGTCATAAAATATTTCAAGAGAACAATACAAGACATGACTATATAAGCATCTGCTAAGGTTAACTAACAGTCACACATTATTCWCACTATGGAGGCGTATACTTGCGTTGGCTATTATGCACATTCATAACTCCTTATAGAATAGTCTTCTGGGTTAACCACTATACAAATCAGGTAGACAACTTTCTGTGCTGTTGGACTTCCAGGTTGTGCTGATCTTCTGAACATTTCTAAACTCTAAGTACACTACTATATATGTTTGTCTCCTGTGCAAGGTCTCCTGACAAAGCCTTGTGCAGCTTTCTCTGCACTGCCTGTTGAGACAATTCCTCAGTTAAACCATCACCAGCACTTCAGGTGGATCTTGGTTCAAATGGAACATACTGGTTTTATTCTAAGAAAGACTGCATATGTGCAAAATAACATTTCCAGTTGCATTATCATATTAGTTTGGACCAGGAATATGTCTTTGAAGCTAATCTTGAGGCCATTCACTATTATTTTGCCATAGTTCATTCTGGCAATGCTCTAAAGAGGGTGTGAAATACTGTCAGGGCCATGTACGCATCCTTTTCTCCTGGGATTTGGCTGCTGGGACTCTAGACCAACTGACAATGTAGCTGTGTGTCTCTGAATCAGAGAGCTGTGAGCAGCATCCTTCTCTTTTCCTTGGGAGTAGCTATCACACTTGTCTTCTTGTATTAATAAGCATTATTTCTGTTTATTTTGAAAGTAAGCTAATAATTGGCATTTTACTTGATCTTGACTTGCTGATTTTTCATCTTGGCTTCACTTCAGACCTGTCCCATCACCACAGACCTGCTTGATGATCGAGAGCATTGATTGTACCTGGTCATARCTCTGTGCTTCCTGCTAGGGTGCTGTGGGATTGACCTTTGCTGGTGACCTTTGCCTGACTTGCTCTGCCTCTTGTCTCCACTTACAGATCAATCCTGTTCCTGCTGCTCTCTGGCAACTCTATTCTTTTCAGCATGAAACTAGGCTGGAAGATACACTTCAAAGAATAATGCACTTTTAGACCATAGTAACCACGCTTGTATCCTCCAAACAGATATGTTAAAGACTCTGGGGTACATAGTGCAAACTGTGTAACTCCACAGATCCACTCCTATCAGGCTTCATTATTGTGTAATGTAGACATAGCCCATGAATGTGGATGATCAAGATCTAGGGAATGTTATAGGGAAAAGCTACTGTAGTGGGGTGTAGTTTAAACCAAATTGAGACCAAAGAGATTTATTGATTTATTAATGGTATGCAATTAACTAGCAATRAATAAACCATACATTGAGAATTCAGTATTAGCATACACCTCCCCATTGTCGCAAACTCATAGATTTCCTATGACTATAATGCAACTTTAGGCATCCCCTGCATGCATTTTTATGCATGTTGTAGATTTCTTAATTTTGAAATATTTGAATCTTAGACTGGTTCCCACTCAGGAAATCTGTCATGCACTCAGAAGAGAAAAAAAGTATTGCTGCAAGCCTCCTGAAAGTCTAATCTTCCCACTGTCCTCTAAGTAGATTTTTTTAACATGAACTACAAGTTATTATATGGCATCTCCCTGAAAGGTAGAAAGTGAACATCTGGAATATTAATGTTTCATGAATATATTCTTGGGTATTTTTGTCTTATAGACAGCTTTAATTATGACAGTTTTTTACCACCATACTTTTTTTTTCTTTTTTCCTTGCAGACATCTTTTAAACTGTGCAGTTATTCTCATCATAATAGAGAGTTAAACCCACAACTATTATCACACAATTTCAGAAACAGAGGCTGTCAGAAACTAGAGATTATATTGTTTGCCAAAGGCGTTTGATATAGCTGTTTATTTAATGTTTTGCTGCTGACTGAAGTGAGGGAAGTCAGAGCTGAATAACAAAATATTGTCATTCTCTTTCTGTGGATGATGACATTTATCTTCTGTAGTGTTTTTTTCCAGAGTTTAAACCAGAAGAGTTTTCTGCATGAGTCCTGGCAGTATCCTTACTAAACTACTCCAATTTACTGTATTATATTTCAAAGAGGCTATCTTCTTAATAACCTACCTCACATGTGCTCCTTAATAAGCTCAATCAGAAGTTTCCTATTGCCTTTAAGTACAGTGAACATCCTTAAAAGCAAAGAACTGATAAATTTGAGTTATTTTGACTTAAAAAGCATTTGTGGTGTATTAACTCAGAGATTAAAATACTGATTTGTTGAGATATAATATAGATAGGTAATTAATTTTCACAGAAACATATATTATAAACAATGCTAGRAAAAAAGCATAAAATATATGTGTGCA
This sequence comes from Eudromia elegans, assembly GCA_003342815.1. Taxonomy (NCBI): domain Eukaryota; kingdom Metazoa; phylum Chordata; class Aves; order Tinamiformes; family Tinamidae; genus Eudromia; species Eudromia elegans. The sequence goes on from PTEX01000330.1 coordinate 100,483, forward strand.
TATTTGTGCACATGTACCTCAGTTTGTCCCACAGATTTTACCTCTCAGGAGGTCTGTATAGCCTCCAAACAATAACATAATTGGAGAAGGCATTAAAGCATACAGATTGGATCCATTTTGCCTAAATCTTGCCTTACTTTACATACTGTGCATAAGATATTACAGCTTCTGTTAACATTCTGAGTTGAGAGGTTTCTGTTTCTTCTCATCACTCTCAATCACACAGTTTTTTGCCCCCTTAATTTTAGCAATATCCCCACTTCAAACTTTAAGATTTTTTTTATTTAGTCTGGATAGTTTACATTCTTTTTTTTGCAGAGCTGAGATGACAGTGAACTGGAGTTGTAAAATTCAGAAATCTCTTTACCTTGAAATACCACTAGCAACCAAAACGCAAATGCTAAGCAACAATCCACTTCGTTGAATTATAAACACTGCGTGGAATAGGGAGTGTACTCAATTTCACCTAAAATTATCCTTAGTGCTTGCCTTTATTTGTCCATACATAGGCAGATGTGTCTGTTATGAGGTGAACAGTGCCTACCTCCCTTCATGATTTGTATGCAATTCAGAATTAGGTAGCAGTTTAATATGAGATGATGTGGAAAACATGTAAGATGAAGATGGGATGGATAAAGTACTCAGTTAGGAGAGAACTTCCTCTTCATGAGACGGGAATGGATCTTATTTTTTCTTTATATCTATTGATGTTCTAAAATAAAATTTACATGTCAGGGAAACGGGTCACAGTTTTGGTCATGACAGTCAAATCCTAAGCATYTGGCTGAAATGCTGTTTTGGTGTTTGTGTTTTTCAAATTTGTTATTGGATGTCACCCTTCTAGTATTTATGCCTGAAAACATGCAAACAGGAGGACAAGGAGAAATGTCCTTACAGAATGTAGTTTATGGCATGGGTGTCAGACCAGTGTGTTGGGATGTGCATTTCATGTCTGTGAGCTAAAGGCTGATACTACTTTGATGTATTCTGATTAATGTGCCATTATGCAAATAATGCCATCACCACATCACACTAAGAGACTCTCAGAAAAGGACAAGACAGATGGGAGGGATTACATGGAAGTGTCTTAACATTTCCTTGCAAATTGGAAAGGCATAGAATTTTGGAATACAATAAAGTTAAGAGAAATCAAGTATAAAAGTGCAGCAAATATTTACCTCAAACATGCTGGTCTCACAGAGATGCTCCTATTTAGGATTAAAGTAGCTTCAGTTCACTGCAGTTTTCATTTCTGTGATTCACATGCAACATAACTGTGAATGCCATTAATTGGTTTATTTCTCATTACTGTTTTGGRTTAAAACGGTAGTGTGGGTTTCAAGTGAACCTCCTGACTGTCCCCTGTTATCAGTTGCTGATTCAACTTGCAGAACACTTTTGTTTCCCAGAAGGAAAATTTCTGTGAGAAGTGAAGTCTTAAATGACATTTTGTGAGCACACTAATTCTAATCTAAAAACAAAGATCTGATGTTTGGATTTGTAGTCTGACCCTTGCAATGCATGTATGGTGTCAATGCTCAGGATATGGGAGCAAATTAAATCTAGTCCTCAGTAGAAGCTCTGGACCTCATGCAGTGTATATGGAGTGCCTCCAGCTCTAGTTGCTTTGACCTACAGATTCTCTTCTGTTGTCCTGACTGCCCTGACAGTGTAGATAAGGATGATGAGAACTAATAACCCGAAGGTGGATGTGCTTTAACTTACATATATAATATATACATCTCAAAAAATTTAACTGATCTAAGTAGCATTTCTCATCTACAGAAATAAATTTGTGGGTTTTTTTTTTTTCTTCTTCTCATAGATTTTTTTTTTCTATTATTTCTGCACTGTAGTGCTCTGGTTAATTTTTAAGTTAATTTTTTAAGGATATACATCTAATGCTATTTTAAGTATATCCCCTTCTGTGTCTTGTGTCTGCTTGCCCAGAAGGTGTCCACAGAGCCTCTCACAGGGTCTGTGGCAGATTTATCAGCTACCTGCAGATGCTTTAGATACCCCCGAGAATCTCTTGTAGCTGGGCAAATGAACTGACCTCAGCCACTCCTTTAGCTTTATTTCCACACAGCCTTTCTAAAAAAAAGGATAATAAAATATCAATTTTGCTATGAGTCCCAGACCATTAAAAATTCTAATTCATGAAGTCAGATGTACATTTTAAAGTGTCAGAGAATTAAATTGATCTCAAAGACAAACAATTCTTAATTTCATTCTATTTCCTTTTCTTCTAGGCCAACAAATTCAATTTTCTTGACCCACTTTTTTACTTAAGAATTCTTATCCTGACAGCAAAACCAGGACTACAGTTTCCTTTTGTCTTATCTTGCTCCTATTGCTGCATTATTGAATGTTGAATGGAAGGTTCAGTTTGTTAGAAAAAATGAAATCTTTCTGATGTCACATGAAATTTTATTGATACCAAATATCATTTTTTTTCTTAATTAGGAGCAGAGATTACAGAACTGCAACCATCAGCAGAATAATGTTTTTTCAAAGTGACAATTTATACCATAGGAAATAAAATAGGATAGGTAGTCAAATGATTGAAATTTTTATCTTGATAATAAAAATTGCTATGAGAAGGGCTTGTGGCCTGAGTTATGCTAAATACATTAGCCATTTAAAATTTCAGATCTACTATTGACCAAGGAAAAGATAAAATATAGATGGGATTTTTTTTTTTTTTCACTGAGAAAGAATGCAACAGTTTATTTGCCTTTACATGTGCAAGAAGTCAATTTCTCAAGTAAGGTATAAAGATATTTTTGTTGCATTGATGTTATAGTCCATCTGTAYACATGCATAGACAAAACTGAGCATATATAAAGGCATTTAGCTAAGTATTCACTTTCCTGAAAAGACATCAAGCTTAAATTTAGCTGAATTTGTTCAGAACAGCAACTAAAGAAAACAATGTTTCACTTTGTCTCTTTGGGTGGGAACCATCCAACTAAATCTCAACATTGACGTTGTCAGCATTCTTATCTGCATCTGTATTGATCATGCCACATTTTCTTTATAATKAATAGAGGTCATATAATGAATAAATAAGTCTAGGATGTAAGTAATCTAAACCTTATAAAGAAATAATTAAAATTGTGAACTGCATAAGTCTCTTCCTTTGCAATAACCACTAAGTGAAATTAAAGTAACTCATTTGTGGATGTCCAAAGATTGAGACTCTGAAGCTCATTACAAAGTGGAGCTCTTGTTTCTGTCAAAAATCAATGTATTTTGCTTAGTGGAAAAAAAAATCCAGTGAGTAGCATGCCAGAACATTCCACTCCCAGCTGATGGCAGTAAACACAATGCAGCAGTTAGCTTCCTTTTTGTTATCTTTCTGGTTTCATTCATATCTTTCTGATTTCATTTTATTCTCTGCACAGAGCCAGTTCAGCAGAAGAGCTAAAGAACATATTCATCCTTGAGAATCCACCTTCTGGTGGTTAAAGCTTTTTCTTAGCCTGRGGAAGCTGTTTGTTCAGAGTGCTTAGCCTGAGGCTGTATTAGAGTTTAGTTATTCAACTTCCAGAGTAAATATTCTGCAGTTAAGTAAGCTAAGAGTAAAAATAGGCAATGCCTCAGTGTTTTTAATTGAACTGCATGTAGTCTAAGTGAGAGTACATAAAACAGTCATGCCAGCTCAGGTATTAGGTGCTAAAACACCTATTTTCTGCAATCCAGATGGCCACAGGAGAGAACAAATTGATACAGGCTACCTTGAGAGCTTTTAGATAGTCAGTATGGCAAAGCCTGCATGCTCTGTAACTTAATTTTACCTGCCTAGCCCAGGGAAATTTTATCAGAAATTTTAAGAGTGTGAGCAGAATAGGATTGGAGAGATTATTTTCTTGGTTGTCCATCCTGAACCTAAAATTTTAGCTTTCCGTTTAATTAGTTGTTCAAAGGCTGTGATAAATTACAAATGTAACCTTGAGTGTTTCAGTGCTGAATATCAAAATGTAAATGTCTTTTATTGGATATCAGTTCTCTATAGAATCAAGAGAATATACAGAAAGCTGATTTCATCGTAGAAATTATACTTACATCTCATGCAAATTAGAAAAAAATCACATTGATTTTGTTAATGTAATAATTGATTTTTGTCATCTGTATATGTATTTTTTTCTTTTGATTTAAGAGATGARAAAATTTTTAAGAACAGAAGTGAGGGAAGTAGAACTTTTCTTTTTTAAAAAAATAATGGTTAGAAAGGAATGTGAGAAGATATGAATGCAAATAATGAGCTGAACAGGCTTACACCATCTCATAAAAGGAGTTCTGTAATTACTGGGGCAGGCATTTTAAGATCTTGCTCAGGACAGAGTTGTTCAGTATTAGGGATGTTTGAGTAGATAACCATCATGAAGTTCTGTCACTTTTTAAAAAGAGGTTTTAAGAATAATATCCACTTGATGTTCTTAGTTGAATGTTTTGAAGTTGTTGGTCTGGAAASACCTCTAGATGTCATCTTTCCTACCTCCTTACATCAAGGTAGAGTGAAATATACTTGTTCTGATAGGAACATAATTTGTCTTTTCCACTATATGTTTAAGTAGTCATGCTACTTAAACATATGCAGTATTCATGTTAGGAAGTTTTTCCCAATGCTTCCTCTAAAATTTCTTTTGTCAGTTTAAGCCCTTTGCAACCTATTTAATGTAAAATGAGAATAGAATCAAATTATTCTTTTTATTTCATTTCAATATTGTATATATGCAAAAGTCATTATCACACGACATAACTGTTCTTGAAGGTTAAATGACACCAGTTCATTCAATCTTTCTAATGATCTGTCGTTCTCATCTTTCTGACTATTTCTGCTTTTTAAGGAGGTTCCAGTTATCTGATCCAAGTACTTTGTAGCTCTAGGCAAATGCAGTGGACACAGTGAGACCATGACCATTCATGAAAATAAAACATGATTTTTTTTTTTTTTATATTTTTTTTTATTTTTTTTTATTTTTATATTTATATTTTTATATTTATATTTTTGTATGATTATTTTATCAGACTGGGCCTCTTCAGCCTGGAGAAGAGAAGACTGATTAATGTATATAAATATCTCAAGAAAGGGAGTGAGGAGGATGGGGTCACCTCTTCTCAGTGGTGGCCAGTGATAGAACTAGAGGAAACGGCCACAAATTGAGGCACCAAAAGTTCCACAGGAACTTGAGAAAGAACTTCTTAACAATAAGGGTGACAGAGCACCGGAACAGGCTGCCCAGAGAGGTGGTGGAGTCTCCTTCTMTGGACATCTTCAAAACCCACCTGGACATCACCCTGTGCCACATGCTCTAGGGGACCCTGCGTGTGCAGGGGGGTTGGACTAGATGATCTCTACAGGTCCCTTCCAACCCTAGCCATTCTATGATTCTATGATTCTATGATTCTATTATTCTATTTCACACACACTGTAGATTTAAATATATATCTGTCCAAGCCCTCAGATGTCTTTCTGCAGATCTGCCACTTCGGCATTTTTTCTCCTATTTTTTTCACTTCACTATTATTGCTTATGTAATATGGCTTGAAATTTCCTTTAAGCTATAATTCTCTTTTTCAGCTCAATTTGGGTTTGTAAATTCATTTATATATAATATATATTTATGTTTCTATTGTGTTGATAGCACATCCCATCTGCAAAATGTCATCTGCAAATTTAGTAAGTACATATTTCCTTAATCAGAATGTCAGAGAATTCTTTACATAGAATTTTTTCAGAACTCAGCACAACAATTTTGAAGTGTAAGAATGCCTGACAAGAATGGTTGTTTTACTATAATAAATCTGATTTAACTTGTTAAAAGTAACTGGTTTCATACTACCATCTAAATGCCCTGAAGAAGCGATCTATAAAATCCATATATATATATGTTTACATATATATATATATATTATTTAGTGAATGGTACTTTTATATCAGCTATAGATGTGTTTCTTGCTCTCTAGACAAGCTGACAAATATTCAGGATATTGTGTCATAATAATCATCTCCAAATCTGATATACTTCTAATACTTCAATTGTAGAGCATGTATCATCATATGTAGTTATGTATATAATTCAATTATCTGTAAAAAAATACCATAGGAAGACTTTCTACCTCTCACTAAATGGGAACAAAAGGTTAGTTAACATCACCTTTCATATTTACAAGAAAACAACCCAGTGTCCCCAAAGATCTGCTTATACACCTTGATACGAGTTGTTAGGTTTTGACTCTGCCCACAGTAGATTTTCTAAAGGTGTCACTGACCTTCTGTTAACAAAGAGCAAAAGATAAATGTACTGATTAACTTTCCTCCACCCTATCTGAGTGATTCTCTCTTTTCTCACGTTATAATAGTTTTCTTGGGTACTGTTCATTAATTACGATCAACGAATGATGCTCAGAAGCCACATAGTGATGTATTACAGGTCAACTCTTTTTTTTTTTTTTTTTTTTTTTTTTTTTTTAAGAGAAACTAAATATCTTCCTGTGATTCTTTGCTAACAAACCTTATAGAAGCCATGCTATGCTTCATATACCATATACCTATTCACCCACCCAGTAGGTTAAGACTCACTAAGGGAGAAGAGGGATCCTTACTGCAGTTTAGTGTAAACATATATTAGGAAACTTTCTGAAGTCACTATGTTACTGTAAGAATCTGAAATAAAGCAGTTTTCATCTTGTATTAACCTCTGTGATTGCATCTGTGACTATATTCTCCGTGGTTCTTCACCCTGGGGAGCTGTCTTGAACCTCTGCACCAGTTCACTGACCAAAGCCAAAGTACTAAAAATAGGTAAAAACAGCAGTATGACCCACTCAAATTTAAAGTTACAGAAGTTTAGCTTAAATACCATTCACAGATGTTTGAAAGAAACAATGTGCATAGGTACACAATTTATATGCATAGTGCATATAGCAATAAGCTATATCCACATGATCTGTGTATAAACACTTGTCCAAACTAGGATATAATTAGAAGTTTTGATGCAATAGAATTCTTAACAACATTTTAAATTATTTTGTGTGGTATTGTGCAAATACAATTGCTATACACTGTTTTTTTTCTCTGAGTTTGAGATTACTGATTTGGAGTTCATTTTATGAGATTTTTTCAGCCTAGAAAGAATTAGAAGAAAACAAATATATGAAAAAAACACACCACACAAAGGGTTTATTTGGGCACTTACAGAAGAGTTAGTGTCAAAAGGACTGTGCATGTACAATTTATTGTATCACAATTTCACTCCTGTGAAATTCCTGAAAAAAAAAAAGAATTCTTACAGGAAGAGAGGAAGAGTAGYTTAATTATATAAGATAGTAAATGCACATTTTCTCAACAGTTCTGTGAGGGATTCCAAGCACTCAAACAAACAAGCAAACAACACCTAGACATCAGTAAGCTCGAGTAGCAGAGGAAAGATGAAGTTGTGTGAGTGCACATTTGTGTAGGAATGTGCACATGTAATGAATAGATGTAATGACTTCATACGCCTTGAAGCAATACCTTTGCTGACAATGACTTTGCTGGTCTGTGGCAGGAAAAGAAAAGCTATCATGTGACAAAAGCAGGTCTGAGACACAACTCCGGAGAGCGAAAGTTAAATACAGGTGACAATATGTGGGACAACTGTGAGTTGAAGAACACTCTGACTGTATGGATGAGTAGCTCACTGATTGCACTGACAGCTTAAACACTTTTCTCACACATATTATATACACTTAAATGGAGTGAAGAAAAGTTTAGCTGAGGCTAGGAGCTAAAAGTTCAGCGAAAGAGGAGAGCACCTGAGTAGCTCCACTTTAGGCTCAAATCAAACTTTGCAATTACTATGGTGTCCTAATAGCTGGGGTGTGAACTTAAATAAAACAATACTAAAAAAAAAAAAAAWCTCATGAGATGGGTATTCTTTTTGATTCCCTTCCCTTTTGTTTAAAGATGCATTTTATGTATGACAGATGCATAGGCAGAATCTACAAATGCAATTCTGACCTCAGTGCTTAAGAAGTTTCTCTAGTAGAACAGAGTCAGGCTGATGTGAGCTGACAGTGTTTATGCCCAGGTGTCGTTGTCTAAGGAGACTGTCAACAACAAATGTGCCTTGACAGATCTTATTGTTCAGTTTTACCTCTCAATGCAGTATTCTCTCACTTTGCACGAAATATTAAGGGATAGACTATTTGCTTAGTGTATAAAAAGTTTGTGGTCACGAGGGCCTCTTGTGTGCTTGCAGACACTCATAATTGCTTCTCACAGGCTCCTTCTCTTCCTAGATACACACAAAGCCCTGGAAGGAGCATCTCTTGGCTATCTTTGATAAGTAAGTTTAAAGCTTATTTATTTATTTGTGGATTAATGTATGTAAATGTAATGTAATGTAGTGTATTGTAATTTTTAGATGATGTAATGAAGGATTTCAGGAACAGTACATTTCTCAAATAGTTGAGCATCTGGCAGAACCAAGCAAATTGAGAGTTTATAATCTGACTACAACAGCATACATATTTTGATCGTTAATAGAAAGAAATCAGATATCTGCCACAAATTTTCCTCCTATTGTTTTCCAATAAGAGAGTAGTCAGGAGTCAGATAAGATTCAAAAAGTTCTGAGATATGTTTTAGTCTGTTGCTTTAATTCCAAATTCACCAAATCAACCTCTAAGTACTTTATCAACAGAGGGAATCTGTCACAGCAAGCTGGGTAAGATGCCCCTGAAATCGCACGAGATCTGGTGCCTCAGACAAGTACGCATGGGAACTACAGTAACTGAAAAAATGAACTTTTGTACACTACTATTGCAATGCCTAATATTAAACAAGATATTTGGGGGAAAAAACATACTTGTGTGTTGTTAYGATTATATAGGAAGATAAGATGCTGCTAGACATATTAAGACAGACTGCCSTATGAACAGCATTCTGTGAGATTGCTGCGTGGACAGGGAAGTGTGTAAGAGCACATACAAAGTTTATTTCAGTCTTTCTAAGACTCTGCTTATAGACTACAGGTCATAATATAATTGCAGCTTTAGTATTTAGCTTGAGACTTTTTTGTACAATTGAATATATTGTATTTGAGATAAATGATCTAAATCAGCACACAAAGAGAAGCTATCCTATCGAATGTTCACATTTGGACTTATGACAAAAGTACTATTGATATTTAATACTAATTTGAAAATTGTCTTCATACTGACATGAAAGCAGGTTGAATATCTACGAGCAGGCGTTCTGTATATGGAGATACCATATGCCATCCAGGGGCATGAAACAGTGTATGCTAACAGAAGAAGGCTTTAAAAAAAATCCAGTGAAGATCTAAGGTTCTTTCATTCTATAAACGCGCAAGGCATAGTAAAAAGAGCAACATATCCTAAGTGCACCTTAGACACAGAGGGATCATGAAATACAGATTTTGGCGAGTTAGCAAAGAAGGGAAGAAATGGACGGCTTTCATGCAGTTCATGGTTTGACAATAACATGACAAGCACTCGTGGAGAGGTAGAAAAGCATGAACTGTCAGCGGTAATAGCCATACAAAGCTGATTTTCCAAGATGTTATGTGACAAGCTAACCACAACACAACAAACCGCACCAGACAAGAACACACCAGTAGAATCATCATCAGAGACCTAAAGCTGAGATGGATGTAGCACGATTATTCAATGATACACATTTTTAGTATTTTAGAAGTAGCAAATGTAGTCAAAGCAGAAGCCTGTGAAACATATTAYACTAGCACTTGCTTGATTGGCTAAATATCAGAAACAAAGAACAAAGAAAATGGATTTTTTCACTGGAAAACTGCAACTTCTAGACAGGCCTCACCAGTTGAATTGCTGACGTGCCAGGCAGGAGCAGCTGAGTTCATACAAATTTCATGGATTCATCCTTTGTTCTACCTTAAGATAGTGATAAATAGAGTTAGAGTTAGTTTTCCTACCATTGATTTATCTATTACCTCATACCAACCAGTCCAAGGAATTCATTCTTTCTCGCTATTCAGCCCTTTTAAGACAGCATCTGGAGCGCTAGACTTCTGGTGCTACTCTAGAAAGCACTGACATACTGGACTGAGCCAAGCAGAGGCCACCAAGCTGGTCATAGGGGCTGGAGCTCTTGGCATGAAAGGAGAGGCTGATAGCTATAGGTGCTTATTATTAAGAAAAACGTAAGGATATAGAGAAGATGCAGCCAGACACTTCTTTTGCTATAAGGCAATAGCCTGAGAGGAAACAGAGAAAAACTGGAATATAGTAAATCCTAATTAAGTATAAAATAAAAAAAAATGTGGTCAAAGACTCATTGCCCAGAGAGGCTGTGCTGTTTCCTTTCCTGAAGATGTTCAAGTCTCACCTGGACATAACCCTGTGTAGGAAATACCTTAGTAAGTCAGGGACAAGGCCTATTTGCACAACCCAGCATACAGTTCAAGAGACTGTGATAGCGGGGGGGAGGGTGCTAGAATATTCCACTGCTAGAAGCTTCTACCCCTGCTAGAATCTTCCCCTGTTTGATTGGGATACACACACACACACACACACACACACACACACACACACACACACACAGAGATTGATGCAGCAGATGGCCAATAGTAGCGGAGCATGGGTGGATGATAGAGTTGGAATAGCCAATTACCGCAGGACCCTGGAACCCTATAAGAATGTATCACCCTAAACAATAAATGAAGTTCACTCTTACCTCTGTGAGGACTTCGTGAATATTTGGAAAGGTCTTCCTTCAAGTGGCGCCCGAACAGGGACCCTCAGTGTAAACTCGCAGAATTCATGTGGTGGACAGACGCGGACCCCCGATTAGAGGTGGGGAAGACCGAGGGTGGAGGAGCCTGAGGCAAAGACTGAGGGCAGAGAAGCATCGGCACTCAGGTAGGAAGGGTCACTACCTTCCCCCCGTCACAAGGGCTGCCAGCATGGATAAAGAATTTGCAGCAGCACAGAAACTGCTTCAAAGTTTACTTGCTAAGGAAGGGGAAGCAGTAAAGGATAAAGATCTAGGCAAGCTTGTCTGRGCACGGGAAAATGGATTTCAGAAGGTGCCTCTCTTGCAGTTTTTAGCAGAGGAATGGCGAGATATTGGGAATCGGCCGCGAGAGAAAACGATCACCACATGGCAGACTGTAGTTAATACCTTGTGGGACATGAAAGCCAAATCCACTGTTGCTGTGGCTGCCATGCAAGCTCCTGCGTCGCCAACTAGCCGTCTGAGTACGTTTTTCGGAACCGGGAATGTGAAASGCGCGAAGGGACTGGTCGGGAAACTGTGTGGTTCGGTCGCGGAGCTCTTAAAAACCGAGGAAAGCACCGTGACCGGTGACTCCGCCTTGATGGAGCAGAAACCAGAAGTTCACCTGACGAGTGCCGGCTGTTGCAGGACACTGTCCTGCAGCCCCTTATAAGGTGCTTAAGGAAGACAAGTTGTACGGCAATTCCATTATTGATCCCCGCCATGTAAATATTGTATATAGTTAAGGGTTTAAGGATCGGGCTCCTTGTCCTCTGGGTGACCCCAGGTGCGGTGGGGGCCGGTTCCCTCTCCCGCCTGGCTGAGGGTTGCCCGGCAACCCTGGTTACCGCCAATGGGGTGCTGGGATTCTCCCGCCTTRGCCTGTGAGCCAATCGGCGGGAGGATCCTGGGCGCCCCAATCAGAGGCTGCCTCAGGAGCAGGATTGAAAACGGACCAGTGATGGGCAGAGGGGYGGCCAACCCTCTGCCAATCATTTCTCTGGCACGTACACCCCTAGGATATAAGAGTCCCATGCTACCCTCAATAAACGGCTTGTTGCTCTTTGAACCTCCCGTGTGTGCGACTTCTTCGAGTTGGGGGGGTTTGAGGAGTGTTGGGCCCCTGGCTGCAGCCGAGACCTTGGACCGGAGGATAGCTGCCGATCGCCGATCTCGTTGCTGGGTGGCRCCCCACGGATCCCCTGCAGGAAAGAGCTGAGGGGGGAGTCGGCTGCTGTCCGGGCCGGTCACCAGAGGCAGTCGCCAGCAAGATCCGGTGGCCGCGGAGCCTCTCCTGTCGTTCTGGCAGTGGTGGCAGGGGCAGAACCCGACAGCTGGCAGTAAAGCACCGCCAAGTTTGGAAGGAGGAGTTGCCAGCCCCATGTCAGCGGGGACATACCCGCCTACGGAACGGGGAGGGCCAGCTTGTAGGCCGAAAGTCTATCTGCCACGCCCATCTATTKTTCACCGGGGAAAGCCAGAAAGCATCCCACTCCCTTCCGATGATGACCGCTCCAGGGATTCCAGGGATTCCGAGGATGAATGCCCTTCTATGGGGGAGGGGTCAATGGAAACTGGTGTGACACCAGAAAAAGACTTAAAGGAACGGCAACAACAGATGGAGAAGTTGATACAGCAGACAGAAAATGGCATCACACCGTTACTAGGTGCAGTAGATAGTCAACAAAGGGCAGAGACTGTGAATGCCCCCCAGATACCAACTCAACAAGCCAAAACTGTTCAACAACTTCAAGAGATGCTACACACCGAACCAACTGCCCCCCCCCTCAGAGACAATGGCGATACCACCACCATACTCAGGTCCGAACTCCCTCACTGTGGAGGAAAAGATGAGAAAACAAAGAACTCATCAAAGATGGTCTGGAATAATTCGAGATGCAATCATYGAAGGGGACTKGCAAGCRGCCGAAGCAATGGCATGTCCTATATTTTATGACCAAAGTAATCCGAGATACGAACAACATGACTGGAGGATTTTACAACAGGCTAGAAAGACAGTAACTGAACACGATGTCAAGTCAAAGGCCACTAGAGCGATCTTGGATTGGATCTTAACAGCAGATGCCAACAGTCCCAATGATAGTAAGAATTCAGTGTGGCTGTTGTTACCTCCGTCACAGCTGATGGTTTGGGAAAAAGAGTGGAGGCGGCTGGCAGCTTTGGAAGCTGGCCGGCCCAGGGATCAGAATGATGTTTTGCTTGGAATGCTTTTAATTTGCCATCATCCTATTGCTCCATTTGGTCTCATATACCAGTGGCCTGCTTGGCAAAAAGAAAATGGGGGAGAGGACCCCTCTAGAAGCCTTTCCAATGCCAAGCAGCAAATGCAGCAAATCGCGGAAGACATACAGCCTGATAAGTTGGTAAAGAAATGGACAGATAAGTTGGTAAAGTGTGGAGAGCCTCTAACAATCCTTGAATGGATATTTACGCCATGTACACCGTCTATGAGTATTTGGCAGAGATCAGAAACAATTGCTTACCTCATCAGAAATGCACGAACACGGATAGTGGACATCAGTGGCACTGAACCTGAACATTTTAGTCTTCCAGTAAAAGCAGATAACCTTGAACGGATATTAAGACATGCAGAGCCAATACAATTGGCCCTACTTGGTTATCCAGGCACTGTGAATATCAGGCAGCCAAAGGATCCCTGCCTGCAGGTCATCCTGAAACAGCAATGGCTACTGTGGCTCAAGGTGGTGCAAYAAGCAGTGGAAGGACTTGTGGTCTGCACAAATGCAGGAAAGCGACAGAAAAAGGCAGCATGTACCTGGCCAGAAGGGTCAGGTTGGAGGAGTCATACAATAGATAGAGATGCACATGACTCACTGCATACATTAGAACTCACAGCTGTCTCATGGCATCACAAATAAATGYGATTGCATTTATTGTTTTACCAGCATGTTGCGCTTATGCTCGGCTTGTGGGGGATATAAAAGTGTTTTGCCAGGATAAAGGTATAATTTAGGACGAGGTTTTTTTGTTGTTACATTTGAGTTGTTACATTTGGATTGTTACGTTCAGAACCTTAATAGTTCTATATTTAGCTTCATAGAGTAGTGGTAGTATACAGGTTTTATAACTGTAGTCTAGATCTGTAGTGTGATCATTCAGTCTCTATTCACAAAAAGTTGAGACAGCTACAGGAGGGGCTACATGCCCTGAAAGAAGATGATGACCCCATTGGGAATTGGTTAGCCAGCTGAGGTATTACATTATGGTTGAAGTCCCTTCTGTTAGAAGGAGGTTGAGTCCTTGTTATTGGTAGGACTGATTGTGTGATTGTGATAAGTGACATCTTGTTATGTGATCGTAAGGGCTTAGAATGGGTAGTATCCAAGGCCTAGGTTGTGCAAAAAGAAAATGGGGGAATTGTAGGAAATAGTAAGTCAGGGACAAGGCCTATTTGCACAACCCAGCATACAGTTCAAGAGACTGTGATAGCAGGCGGGGTGCAGAGCAGGCCTGCTAGAAGGTTCTACCCCTACTAGAACGTTCCCCTGCTTGACTTGGGGGGGGGGGGCGGGGGGGGAAAACTGAGATTGATGCAGCAGATGGCCAATAGTAGCAGAGCATGGGCGGGTGATAGAGCTGGAATAGCCAATTGCCACGGGACCCTGGAACCCTATAAGAATGTATCACCCTCGACAATAAAYGAAGTTCACTCTTACCTCTGTGAGGACTTCGTGAATATTCGGAAAGGTCTTCCTTCAACCCTGGGCAGCCTCTTCAGGTTTTAAGTCTTTGGATGTCTCTCCCAATCTAATTTATTCTGTTTCTAATACAGAATATTTTTAATTTCTCTGTGATGTTTCTATTGTGATTATGGATGGACTTAAATACAAGGTAYTTAAGAGGACTTAAATAAAAGAAGTGTTGTGAGCATAGGTAATATCTCTTAAAAATGTTTATCAACTCCTAATTATCCAACACTACATTATCCAGGTAGGCCTTAACAAAGCTCCAACATGTCTGAAAGCAAAACAGTTTGAGCATAGCAAAGACGTCATGTTTCTGTTCTCAGGCTTTCCTCTTCAAGCTGGATAATGTTTTTAGAGATGAATGTATATCTTTTAGAATTTACCTACTGTTGTATTATCCCTCTTTCTACTTTATTGGTGTTGTCTCTTTCCATCCTTGCCCCTCGCTGTTAACCCGGACAGTCATCACTTGTCTGTAAAAAAGAAAATATGATATTTAAGAAAATGCGTTGATAATAGTAAGAAGAGTCAAATGAAGGAATCCCTATAAATCACACTCTTAGGATTTCCTTCCCTTTAGACAAGTCTGGATATAAAGGGATAAAACAGAACAGAATGTCAACAGAGACATAAAATAAACACACATCAATGTAAGYTGCAGTTTACTTCGATTACTATGAAGGAGTAATCACTTTTAAGTGACTTTGTTTTCATGACCTTTTCACTCAGGTTAGCCATCATTTCATCAGACTTGGACATCTCTTTCAAATAAACAACATATCATTCTTACAATATATATTCACCTTCCCCTTTTATGATTCTCTGTCACTATTGAATTTGCTTTCTGCAGGTTCGGTTCCTGTTGGCTCACTGTCATGTATGTATTGGGTGCAAAATAGCATCTCTTTAATTTTTTATTTGGTTTTGCATTTTCTATTTTTCTATACTTTTTACTTCTATACTTATTTGCATTTGCTATACTTTCTATGTCTTAAACTTCACTAGATATATATTTTAAAATATATTTCATTCTTACTGGTGATAAAACAATGATGTCAGTCATAACTATAGGAAGTTATACTGCATCCTCTGAATACTTGGAAATTAAGGAATCTCGATTTTGTGTCAGGATTAAAACTGAATCTGCACTGCTAAAATGAGAYGATCATAACCTGTGCTCCCTGCTCACACATAAATAACAGATAACATCCACATTTTAAGTGTGTTCATTTTTGTCTACATTTCTTTACATTTCAATATGTAGAACAGATGTACTGGCTAAATGTATAAGGCTGTAAGAAATAAGTAAAAATAAAGTATACGACTACAAGAAATTCATTTTATCTCAATTGTTTGCCCTAAGACATTGGCAATCCAACAACTCTCACAGAAAGGGAAACATCACCATCCTGCAGTTGTGAAATTTGCTCAAAATTTGGGAATAAGTTGGTTAAGAAATGTGACACTAAACTGACATGTTATACTTAAAACAGTACAGCCAGTTCTCTGGATGGGGTTTTTCTGTCCTTGAAAATTCTGTTTGCTTGGAATAAGAAATAAAAATTATCTACGAATTCTATATTTCATATAATAATAACATACAGTTAAATTATGTGTTCTTTTGTATGTTTATTTACAGATAGCCTTTAAAGTAATAAAACTTGTTATTAGCATTGACACATAAAGTTCATGCCAAAATTTTGGTGTGGCTCTTTCTTTCCAATAAAGCTATATGGAATATCTTGCTGTCAAGAACTGAATGTCCACAAAGGAGACAGAAGCTTCCTAAAACTTTATTTGAATAAAGGGAGGGTCCATCAGGGCATACCCCTGTGGGGTTTCTCAAATTGCAGGAGGACGCAGCCTCCTTTTATTCCCATTTCCCAACTGAAGTATGCCCTCTCCCCATTTTTCCCCGTTGGCAAAGGTATTCAGAAGTTAGACTTCCTAAGACAGATTGCTCCTTGGTATGTTCCCCCTCTCTGGTCATGCATCTCGTGTCTAATTAACATAACTTTATGCCTCCTGTGGGTGTAAAAGTTAATATTCATTAGCTCATTACTCTTATGCCTACTCTACTAAGGTCCATTCTACGGTCATTTGCTCATAAGGATCTCCCTACCTCACTTCTGTTTTCCTCTCCCCAAGGTCAACAGTACCCAGTCGCATGGGTATAGCATGACCTGCCTGCCTGTACTCCCTAGTCCCATTTGCCAAAGAATGTGGGGTAACTCACACATTTGTAAAGACACAGGCTCCTTTGTTCTGCTCAAAACCTTAGAAATCTCCTGTTACATGAAGGATTACTTGAAAGGTTTCTACTATAGAAATGTTTTATATGAAATGGAAGGGTGAGTATATAATATGGTCATCTAATCCATGGAAGAGGGAATTAAGAAAGAGTGAAGAAGGAAAAGAAATAGGATTTTAAGGTATTTCTATTTAGTTTCTCATTGTTAGGCAAGTCAAAGCCAAGCAGTTCCAGAAGTATTTTTTTTTTCTAACAAACATATATGTTTTCAGTTCAACCATTTTCTTTTGGAGAAGGGGAATATAATCTCCTCTCTTAGAATAGATTTCCAATTATGATGCTATGGCAAGTATCTGAAAAGGGACGAAGATAAGATTTTTTCTTTTTAAAGAATGATTGTTCTTTCTTCTGGAGCAGATATCCCTCTTCCACAGATTATGTGGTTACCTTTTCGGATTTTTCCACTCTATTCTTATAAAATAAAACTTCCATGACCTAATAGTTTTGATAGTTTTATTTTCCTTTAAATATCTTTCTAAGGCACCAGGAGAAGGCCAGCTTGACTAGGGACAGTATTAGGATTCCACAACATGCGCCCTCCTCCATCTGTGTGGAATCTGTGCTGTGATGAGTCCCTTCAGATGAAGTGAGGAACCAGATTGTCTTCCAGTACTTTATTTCTCAGCACTTTCACAGTGTGTATAAATCTGTGTTCATCCAGGTGTCCTAATACTACTGATGATATTGAGTAGAGATAAATGTTGCACTTCCTTCATTTTATCAGCTCAGTAGAAGAAAAATAACAATACACACTTCAGATGCTATAAAATAGACCAAATAGACATCTAAAATCTCTATCATATTGATGTTGCCTTGGATAGTAATTAATAACTCTAAGATCTATTAGGCTAGATTTTTATAATATGCACTTCTGTTTTAAAAAACATATACTGCATAATGACCTTAGGTATATGCAAATAATTCCATACTCCATACACAGCCTTTTGGCTTCACATATACAATGCTGGTCTGTGTTGGTCTGCAGCACTATTCATGCATTATTTTTTATTCTCCAATCATTAAGGAAAAAAAACAATGAAACAAACATACAAAATCACAAGCTTTTTACATTGTTTAAAACTGCCAACATTTATGCTTCAATGTTATACCTACCTTCAAATTTTGCGTCAATCATTGTTTGTGGTTCCTTCCTGTTTTAATTTTGGCATAAATCACCATATTTGGAAGAAAATACATCTCCATCTTTGTGAATCAGTTTTCATAGGACTTTTAAGTTTAATATTCAGCAACTATCTCTGAAAAAAAAGGGAAATAATCCTGTTTCTGGACTGCTCAGCAGTAAAGATTATTCACCTATTATTTTTAATTWTTTAACTTAGTCAGTAAACTTCATGGAATTAGAAAATTAGTCCCTTCAAGAAAGGCATAGCAACTTAGCAACTAAAGCATCTATCTAAAACAAACTCTTTTTTGGTTTGTTTGTTTTTTGTTTATTTGTTTTTGTTGGTGAGGGAGGGGAACAAGCAGAATAAACASATAATTTGGAAAACTCACTTCTTTTCAGTCTGGGTACTCTTGCTGGCAGACGTACAGCAAGAGCTCGTAGACCTTCCWTTAGTGTCAAACGTGAATGTGATCCTAAGCAATTTAGAATTCTCCAYGCTATTCCTTTTGTTTTCTTTACAACCAATCACATACTTTATTATCTTGCCAGCTACACTGTTTCTTTYTATTTCCTTCTTTTTCCTGATTGCATGTCCTTCAAAATCTGTACTGTAAATAAATTGCAATAATCTTGTCTTTAACAGTATCAGTTAAAGTGACTACGCTTCTTATGATAATCTTTTTTTATCAGTCACATCTCATTTCTTTCCCTAGTATTATATTCTTATTTAACTTATTTATAATATGCGGGTTTTTTTGTCACATAATATAACCAAATTACTTTTCTTATGCAACCCCACTCCAAGAAAAGCAATATTCTACATTTCTAACACTTATCTAACTATCCACATTAATATCAATATAGAATATATATTATAAGGATTATAGAAATGATTACCATGCAAAGCCTGTGAATTATTCAAACAAAATAAACATGAAATGATACAAATATAAGTCCTGTCCAATATTTGTAAAAGTATATGAAACAACTTTGAAATATAAATGAAAAAAATTGCATGTTAATTTCAGACTGTCTTACTGATATATGCTTTTTAATATGCATAATAAATGATGATTGGTCATCTTTTAACATCTCTAAAATAGTCGATAATTTTCAGTTTTACAACACAGATACATTTCTTTACACTGTAATCAGGAGGTTGATACCAAAAATGTGATTTGATTTTGAAGCTGAAGGAAGTTTGCAAAGAACTCTTACAATGATAAGGGAAAAGATTCAGGTTTTTACTGCTATTACTGCTATCAGTTTTCTTCTTCAAATTCTAGGGCATGGACTGAGGAGCTAGGTAAAACAGGATGCAACTGTGTATTATTTTTTAAAAAGTCCTTTTTTATATATAGCTACAGTGGTGTGTAATTTTGATCTGCTATTAACATATTTTGAATATGGGGTAAGAGAGGTGCAAAAGTRTGACTGATATAATGGGGGCCCTGAGAGAACCTGTTCACATTAGACATTTAATCAGAGTGAATTAAGACATTGATTATATCCCCAACAAGTAAGTATATATATCTATATATAGATAGATATACACATTCTTTGGGAATTGTTTAAACATGAAACTTTGAAAAGTATTTAGGAAGTTGCTTAAGAGCAGCTACTATATCTAGGTGTGTATACTAATGTTATAAGCTAAAAGAGTTTTTAGATTACTTTTTTTCAAGTTCCTAAAATTTTGCCTGATAGTGACCCAGATATTATTGCTTTATTTACACAATGGGAAAATTCACATCTCTTTCAGTTTATACTCCTAAATTTCTAAGTTTTTCATCTCCAGGCCCAGTGTATTTTTTTCTAGAGTCAGAGAAGTCTCTGAAAAATATATGAGACCTACTCCTGGAGAAAGTGAGCTTTCTGGTATTTCTAGTGTTGAATGCAATGATAGCAATCAGATAGCAGTGGCTGTCTCAGAGAAGGTGTTGGTATTGTCACCCAGGAAGCGTAGATCACCTGGCCTATGTATTATTTCTCAGTCTTAATGGATTTTCCGTATACCACAGAAGATTATAGTGAACACAGGCTACACTATAGCCTGGGCAAAAAAAATATTATTTCCTCATCTTTTTTTTATTTGTTTGTTTGTTTGAAGTTGGATTTCAGGGGAGAGGAGGGAAAAAAGAAAAAAAAAGAAAAAAAAAGAAAAATATGTCAAAAAAGAAAGGTGTCTTTCGGCACTACTGTTTATAAGGACTTGGTAGTATAGTTCAGGAAACGGTCTATGTAGAGAGTGTTCTTGCATAACCCTTCATAATTTAAATGGGCTACTTGTTCTCTGAGCGTACTTAAATTCACTGAAGACTCAATAAACAGAGAGATGCCAAAATTGTCCTCTGAAAGCCAGAAAGGGTCAGGCTTGAGGTCAGAAGAGGTTCATGAGGGATTTTCCAGTCATATCTTGAAAACCTCCCAGAGTAGAGACAGGAGCTTGCCAATAAATGATGTATTATTTTCTGAGAGATGGAGAAACCATGCATCAGAAAATCTGGAGTAAACCAAAACAAAGCATCAGCAACTTTCCATTTCTGAGGACATTCAATACAGGTGTGTTCATGATTCACGAGGTTTATGTAGCAACATGTAGGGATTCATAGAAAACATAGAAATAATTATTTTTTCTTATAGGTATAGGAAGAAATTTTGAAATTATGTAAACATCTATAGAATCTTTTGAAAAGCTAGTAGGTTACAGCTGTTAGGTTGTTGAAATATCTTTTAATCAGTGAGAAGAGTATTTTTGAAATCAGTGAGAAGAGTATTATTTAGGAAAGCCAATGTCACCCCGGTCTTCAAAAAAGGCAAGAAGGAGGAGCCGGGCAACTACAGGCCGGTGAGCCTGACCTCTGTCCCTGGGAAAGTAATGGAGCAGGTCATCCTGACTGCTGTTTCCAGGCACATGAAGGAGAAGAAGGTGCTCAGGAGTAGCCAGCATGNTAAATGGGCTACTTGTTCTCTGAGCGTACTTAAATTCACTGAAGACTCAATAAACAGAGAGATGCCAAAATTGTCCTCTGAAAGCCAGAAAGGGTTGTAGACTATCACTCTTTACTTTAGCAGGACCTTCTGAACATGCCTGAAATGACTGCACACTACCACCATACCAGGAGCAAAAAAATTCAGTGAAGTGGTACCTAAATTAGACAAGTAATTAGATATATCGGATACTGTGTCAAAAGTAAGCAACATCCCCAAATATCAAAAATTTGATCATGTGATCTCCAGCAGGATTGAAATCGTGAAATCCATTACACAGCTATAAACTTCAACAGTCAAATAACTGAGAGCAGAAGCCAAAAACAGATAAAACAGATTTTGTCAAAGAGTTTCAGACCTATTTGATATGAACAGCATATTAATAGGCACAGAAGCCTCTGAATTTTTCACGCATTTTCCCCCACTTTATCTTTTTCCCTTCCAGTCTTGTCCATGTCACTGTCATAATGTTTCTTAAACAGTAACACTTTCCTCCAGGCCATCTTGCTTGAATATTCAGGATCACTGTCTGTTTTTACAACACACTGCTCTATTTGGCTAGTGAACCTTCTCTTGTTGTTCTTACTCCTTTTCTTTACTTCTTGGACATCTATTCAGCACAAGGAATACCATCAATACTGAGATCGTTCTGAAAACTGCAGAGTAGCAATATGCAAAGATACAAGTTCAAAATTTCTTAATTTTAAGAGTCAGATTTTCAACATAGTCATTTTGTCTCAAAGACATTCTCTTGCCCTTGCCCTTTCATCTTCCTTCTTTCTCTTTCCTCCTTCCTGTTCTTTTCACAAAAACCAGCTTGAGTCAGAGACTCGCTATAGAAAATTTCAATCCAGAAAGTTAAAATCTTGCAAAGTTATGAACAGCTTTCTCACATATATAGGTATTGAAAATACTAAGGCTTCATCTTGTAACATTTTAACATTTTTGCCTTTGAATCACACTTTAAAGCATTGTCTGTCTCTGTGGAATCAAATGCTATTTTAGAGACAGATTTATCAGTACTTTTTAAGGTAATTATACGTAGTCTCTAAGTATAAACTAATAATGCATTAAAAGCTTTAATAAATGTTCAGTATTCACATGCTTATTTTTATGCTCTTTTCTACATGTTTTTATGGTACACTAGGAACCAACCATACAGATACTATTGTCTGCCTGACTGTGATCAACTTAAGAAAATGGGCAATCTAATGGTCCTAATATAAGAAAATAGAGTCTTCATTTTCATTGCTTACTATGGCAACTGAGAAAATCCATTGCCTTTCCTTGCAGGAGGTTTCTTTTGTGAGTCTGCAAATGGCAAATATCTTTAGTGAGCTTTGCTTTGTAATTGTCAAGAAAGAGAGTTAGAACCATCATAATAATTGGTTAGACATTGTCTTTCTATCATCACAGACTTTCTTTGACTTTTTTTGTTGCAAATGGTATGTGATGAACACTGTGATTTTTGTTAGTATCTTTAGGAAAAAAAAAGTTCAGTCTGGCCAGGGAGTAACAAATATTCAAAGCTAAATGGCGAAGAAGTGTAGTGTTTTGCTATTTTTTCAAATATGGAAATATAATGAGTAATAATTTCTTGTATGAGTAGAGTGTAATATTCTAACATGAGAGAAAGAAATAAACAGAATTTTGAGAATATCAGTGATTTTTATAATCTTTTGTATTGATGATGGGAGAATCTTCACTTGTATGGTTTAGGATGGCTATGTTGTCCAAAACAAAGTTTAAACTAGCCTTTCGATTATAGCAATCATTTCTGGAGGTAAAGCCTTGATTCTGTGAATGAGCTCACAAGTTATTTAGCTCTACTTAGACATACTATCCCTTACCTTTAGGAACTAGATTCCATATCTGCTTAAAGGAATTTGGAGGGAAACACATACTGGATGTAATTTCATTTGAATTTAAACTGGATTCAGTACTGCTTCAACCATAAACTGATTATTTAAAAGGGTTTCTCACGCACCATTTATTTCTGAGTGATGAATTATTGTGTCCCTGGAGAACAATCTGTGAATAGAGAAAGGTTACAGAAGCTGCATTAATGCCTGCCTCACTAGGACTATGCTGATTTATTTAAAAAAAATTAAAAAAAAAAAGGGAACTACAGGAAAGTGAACTACTAAGCTGTATAACTTGATCAGGTAAAAAAGAGCATTAAATGTGAAAATCCTAAATTCTTTAGCTTTACTATTATGCATATAAATGAGAGATTAGGTAGAAGCTATATGTGCACTCTCTTTGTAATATATATGTCTAATTACAGTAAATTTAGAAAAGTCTGAGTGTGTAATATGCACAAAGTAGATTAAGAGTGCATGGAAATTATAAAATGTCTAGTTTTCTGTAAACCTTCAGATGTGACAGGTAAGTATGCTTTCCTTTTTTTTTTTTTCTCATGTAGAACAAATGTACTTGGTATTTTTACTTTCTTTTGATTGTAGCAAGTGTATGAGGTTTAATTAAGTAAGAACAAGATCAAGTTGAGAATGAAAAGAGAAGGAAATGAGAAAAGCAAGAAGCCCAGACTAAATAAAATCCATGCAATAATTTTAACTGAGATGTTTACCTAAGTGACCAAGTCAAATTAAAAGAGGAATGTAACATCACTGATTCTATGGTCAGTATTGACTGATCTTAAATTAATAGAGTACATAATATAATTTCTTCTTCCCCAGTGAAATCTATGTGTCTGGATTAATACCAAATCCATATTATCTAATGCTTTATCAAGATTTTTTTATCAAGCTTTTTATCAAACTTTAGATACTCACTTTGTGGTAAACCAGCATAAAGAAAACTGTGGAGTCAAGTTGTTCCTTTCCACAGCAGCATGGGAAGGAGAAAGCAACTCTGAAAATCACAGTCCACTTCCTGCCTTCCCACTTTACATTTGAACTATAGCTAGTAGTTTTGAAAGAAGAAACAGGATTCTTGCTTTGAGAGTCCTGGACAATTAGATATCTCCTTTTTTTTCTTTATATCTGCAGTATTAGGATATAAATTACAATATTGTGCTATATGATATATATTGTGCTATATGATATAAATTACAATATTGTGCTAAGTGAAAAGTTTCAGTCTTAACTCTTCATCTCAAAGTGCAGCAGCTCAGCTTTTTACTATGCATGCCTCCAGTCCCTTTGCTAAATGTGATCCAAAAGTTCTCACCAATTCAAATGATGATAGGGTAATGGAAGTTGGAAATAACCTCAAGAGATCTCGCAAGTTGGAAATAACCTCAAGAGAACTTCTGCTCTAAAAAAAGGGTCAGGCTTGAGGTCAGAAGAGGTTCATGAGGGATTTTCCAGTCATATCTTGAAAACCTCCCAGAGTAGAGACAGGAGCTTGCCAATAAA
>PTEX01000330.1:126265-177965 GCA_003342815.1 Eudromia elegans
TGAGGAAGAATTTCTTAACGGTGAGGGTGACAGAGCACTGGAACAGGCTGCCCAGAGAGGTGGTGGAGTCTCCTTCTCTGGAGATCTTCAAAATCCGTCTGGACGTCACCCTGTGCCACATGCTCTAGGGGACCCTGCGTGTGCAGGGGGGTTGGACTAGATGACCTCTACAGGTCCCTTCCAACCCTAGCCATTCTATGATTCTATGATTCTATGATTGAACTTATTGAACTTATTTTATGGGACAAATACYGAGTGTGATGCCACAAATTACATATGAGTAGAGGTAAAATAAGAATAAGTGAAAAAACAATGCATATAAATCTTTCTGACCTTTTTCTAAAATAATGGCCATCATATACTGTATGGTATGCAAAACAATGATGCTGATTTATCTGGTAGAAGAGGTGTTTATTACTCATGACTAGGATGACTTCCTCCTGTCTTTTAACTATCATCGAACTGTTTTATTTGTTTGTTTTTTACTACTACTAGTAGTATTTCTATTGCTGTATTTTATGTAAAATAGCACATTTTCAGCCTGTAGACTGCGTTCTACTTATTTATCACTGCATCTTAGTTAAAACAGGATAGTCTTACTACTCTTTAAAAAAACTCAGAAGAATAGATCAATGTTTTAAAGAATTAAACACAAGATAAAGGGTCAACAAATACATAAACTACAGCATAGTGTTTTAAAAAACTGATTAACATGTATTGAATATCTCAGGATTATCCTTCTAAAACTAATATGAAAGAGAACTGATGTATAAATGCAGTTCATTTTAATTTGTAATATATTTAACTATCCAGAAATCAGCCATCATTTTTGTACAGTGCTGCTGTGCTCTCAGATAAAGTATTATATGTCTGTAATGCAAAACAAAACCTTAAAATATATGCAAAAAACACTTAAAGAATCAAAAACCAAAACAAAACAATAACACTACCAGCACTACCATAGTGAGGAATCTGCTGTCCTTTAAACAATGTCATCCATAGTAAGTTGAACTCTGTTTACTTCATCAAGAAAAGCTCTTTTATTATTATTTGTGTTTTTTTCTAAAATATATGTGACAGCACATTACTATGATGTTAAGATGATTTCAGTAAATGTAGTTTTTAAATCATTGGCAAAAAAATAACATCTAAATTTAATGAAAACAAATAATCAAAGATATTTGAAAAAATAGGCTACCTTCTCATTGAGAAATACTAAATATTTCTGTCAAAAGTAAGGAGTAATTTATAACCTGAAAACTGAGAAAATATGCCTAGTAGTAGTTATATAAGCCTCTTGGAGGATAAACTCATCCATCAACAAATGATTAAAGATTATATCCAGTCAATACTAAATGTCTATTTAGGATTTAGGATTTAAGTGGAACACAAGTACCTCAGGGCAGCAATGAATGAAAAACCCCACTTATTATCAACTACCCCAGAGAAATCTGAGCACAGCAAGGATGTGATTCCCAGCCATAGATGCCTAGCATCATTCAAGATGTCCTAGAAACTTCTGCATAGAGATAGAAAGAGATGACCCAGCATTAATGAGAAACTAGCACCACTCTGGAGCAGCAGCTTGATGTCCAGGTAGGACATCCCAGTGCATCTCAAATAGGACTCACTGACATCTATGGTTAGGCAACTGGAACAAGTCCATATGGTCTGTTCCAGATTGTATACCTAGATCACTAAGCATAAAAACTCACTTTAAAAGTGTGTGCATCTCCTGAGGTATTTTCTTATATCTGCCATGAAGATATCTCAGAAATCCTATGCYACATTTCATATAGCAGGAAGTATCTATGTATGAGCAACTGAATGGCTTCCAGAAGAACCTGGAGAGCTCTTTGGCTGATTAAAGGCAGATATCTTTCTTAGAGTSAACTGATTCTATTTCCTTAAATTCTGGATAAAATTCCTGAATGTAACTGCTTTTGGCCATAATGACTCAATTTGAGCAGTTTAGCAATCAATGGATAGCTAGGATTGAAAAATTAATCAATTTATAATTTATCACCTATATTGCAATCACACTGACCTATTTAAAATAACAGCCTAGCTATCTGCCCACAGAACTGGCTATGTGACAAGAACTGCCCACTCCTCTTTGTGTAGCAGTGCCTGTGTTTTTCTGTATACATGGATGAATGCTCTGAACTTAAAAGAGATCACAGCTGTGTAGTTATCAATTAAGATCCACAGAGACTGATACTTCAGGAATAGCTATTTAGGAATAGCAGTCTGAAATACAGTCTAGAATCAAGAAAAGGGTGTTCTCTGGGACTTCAAGACGGATGTAGGTATAGGTACTTTTCAACCCTGTGTTTAGAATCCTGATTCCTATTAYACTCAAATCTTAAATTCGTATGAGAGAATATCTACTGGCCTAAACAGGAGAAATGGACATAGTTCAGTAATTAAATACTACTGAGTTTTATATGTTGTGTTTTACAGAATTTCTGACATCTCCTGCACATTTCTTTACATATATTTCAGAAATTCTACCTTTGGACTGTTTCTTCACTGGCAAATGCAGATTAGAGTTCTTGCTAATCAAAGTATGGTTTCAAGGCTTCCCTTAGCTGGAGTATATAGTCCATAAACATGTACTGCAGATTAAACAATAAATAAATATAAAAGAGTTCTTGCTTCTTTTAGAAAGGTGCATCTCTAGTTCTTTCTTTACTATGAGCTAAAGAATATTGAGGCTTTTCTGTTATAAACAGCACAAAATAAGTGAAATCTTTTGCATAGCTCCAAAAGCACCATGGTTTAGTCTCTTAAATAACAAAATGAAATGAAATGAAATGAAATGAAATGAAATGAAATGAAATAAAGTTTAATAAAAAAACTCAAAGAGATATTATTAAAGAAGGCAGACATAAAAAAAGATGAAATGGAATAATATATGGTAAATAGAATGTTCAATCCAGAACACACATTCATTGGACTTTGAACTTAACATCCTGCGAATAATTGGTAGAGACAGTTACAGTGARTGCCCACATAACATTTCTTTATTTGCAAGTTAACAGAGAAAGTCTATCAATAAAATAAAAATGTATGGTATCTTAAAGAAAATTCAGAGTTTGATATTATTGAGAAAGATACAGTTGGGAATAAGGCAAAGATCTGTCTTTAGTGTTGGTTTTAACACAAGGGGATCTCAGTGGGTTATATAATTCACACACAATGGATGAACCTTACTAAAATTCATTTCATAGAATCATAGAATGCTTAAGGTTAGAAGGTTCAATTCTTCCATTTCTTCTAAAATACATTCTCTATATTTTAGTACTTGCTATTGCACTTCTAATACAGTGAATATTTATATTGATATTTATATAAATTACAAAAAATTATAAATTATAATAAATTGTACAAATTCAATTCAAAAAACACAAAATAGAGTATACTTTACTCCATCTGGAAATAGATCTTGTTTCTATTTATGTTTGGTATAAACATGATGTCAGCACTTAAAAAGCCATGATGACTAGTTTCATAGGAATTCTCATGACATTTTTAATGAAAGGCTTATTAGAGTCTGAAATAATGGATCACATAAAGAACAGAGTCTATAAAGTAGTTGGGTAGTGTTTTGAGTTAGGAATAAGAAAAGCAATGACAGAGAAAAACATGGACACATTTTATTGAATCTAACCCACCCAGGGTGGGTTATGAGGTATATGAATAAACATCTCTTGTATGGCAGTATGACTCCTCGGTCTTCTTTCCTAGAATATACATTTTTTTTTCCACACACACATGCATAGTTCTTTTAAAATTAACACAAGGTTATATTGCATAATATTTACTTGAGGTTTCAGAAGAAAGGTTTTTCTGATGGTTGACGGAGCGCAATCAGCAGTTCTGCTCTTATCACTAAACCAGATGATACCTCCATCCTGCCATTCAAGAAAGTGATATTCTGATGTCTSCATTCACAAAAAGGATTCATTTGGCAAGTTGTGCTACTGCTCAAGCTGGATATAACTAGACACATTTCTGTCAAACAGAAAAAAAAGCACTGAGCATGTAAACCATGACCTCAACTGCAGACTCAATATTGCTGTTTCAGAAAGGACTCCAAAAGAAACCTTAAAAGAAAACACAATGAGGAAAATAAGTTTMAAAYATATTGTTCTTTATACAGCTTCATATTGGCTTTGGTAGTTCAGGAMTTACTGTGCTAGCTATGTCAATACAGCGATKTGTGCTGGATAAGGGCTCACCTTCCTATGGTGCATTTTTTTTTCTTTTTTTCTTTTTTTTTAGCTGGATGACTAAATGACTCTTTAGGAGATGTTCTTGAAATAACCTTTTCTCCATTACTGAGATAAGGGCTAAAAAGGCTAAAATTTGCTCCACAGAACATAYACTGACCTAATTTTATTTTCTTCTTCAACAGTATTCTTTATCAGTCAAATTCAGTCAGATTGTATAAACCCCATTCATAACATATCTTAATGCGGTTTGTACAAGGAGGAAATTCTTATCATTATGCAAACACATTATTTTGTGGTTAAGAAACAAATACCCTGTGGCGAAACAGACATTAGACACATCTCAGACAATCTCCATGCTGTCTCCTGGATCTTGTAATTATGTTAAAATCTGGTAATTAAAGAAAAATCATATGGTAACTAAAATTTTCTGTTCCTATTAAAACATTTGTTCTCCTCCATGACATAAGGCTAACATGCTTATTACTGACCTAAGGATTAAACAGTCATTTATATGTACACTAGCAGCACTTACACCATGTAACAAAATATGTGACAGGTGCAAGGTACATACATCTCTGGCATAACAAAGGCTTACCATCTGTTGATATAGTTTCTGGAACGCAAAGATATGTTCATCTGCTGATTTAAACAAAAAGTATGAAATAAAAATTTTGTTATTAACTGCAGTAAGATTTGTGCAGTTTTTATTTTTTATAATTTGATTATTAATATCCATTTCACTTCTTGCATACTTACTCTTATCAGTGCAACATATATTTTGCACGTAGAATGTTTTTTTYTGAAATATTAAAAGGCTTCTGTAACACATGTTGATCTAGAGGTAACAACTCTAACAAGACTAACTTCATCAATGGAGGGAAACAAGTGGATGTTGTTTATTTTAGTGGGGATTTTGACAGCCTTCTATAACATCCTCATGAATTGTCTAGATAGGATGTAAAGTCTCCATTCTTGCAGACGTTCAAAACTCTACTGAASATGTCCCTGAAAAGCTAGGTGTGAACCGGGTAGTTGAACTAGACAGCCTCCAAAGGTGTATTACAATCTCCTCCATTCTGTGATTTGGCATTTTTTATCTCACCATGCATTGTATCTTCCAGTATCCATTTGCTCCTCATTCATTTGTTATGAAAAAAACACTGCCGTATGCTTAATTATTTCAGACCATCTAATTTGAAAAGAAAATATTTTTAAAATAATAATTAAGTTACAAGGACATCATATACGACCAAGAAGAGACCAAAGGTCAAGTGTTATCCATACAGGATATGCCACTTAAGGATAGAACATGAAATCTGTTCCTGTGTTCTTTATCTGAAAAAAAAAAAAAAAAAGAATTCCTGTCCTTACTTTGGTGAAAGTTTACCTGTTTATACAAACTTCAGTAACAAAGATCAAGAATATTGTGTTGACTAAACCAGCAGTAGGAAATGTAACCTTAAAATCCTATTATAATCAAAGGGTCTGGATGCGACTGGTCCAAACTCTGAAACTGCAAATACATTAGTGACATATCCATATCTATCAGCTATATTCCTTTCTATTCACTGTATTTTTTTCTGGAGGAAGTGATTTGGCAAATTTAATATGAATTCCAGGGATGCTGAAACTAAATTCTTCAAGAAAGTTATTTTTTGGGGAAAAACATTAAGCTGACTTAGTCATACCATAAAACGTTATTTTAAATTCAGCATCCACACTATTTTAATAATCAAATGGTGATTTGCCAGTGGATATTCTATGCAATATTTTACACTTGTATTACAGTAATTTAAGAGTTAGATAAGATCTGTGCCAAACAGAACATCTAAGTCTGCAATATTCTTTGCTAAAGAGAATAAAAAATGAGGTCTAAATTTCAGTGTTTGCCTGTAAGTCTGAACAGGCAGCAAGATGGCAACAGTCAGACATCTGTTTTAAGGGAAGAATCCAACACCTATCAGTGTTTTCAGTTTGTCTTCTTCAACTTGACAAGATTGAAAACATGAATAAGAAGTGATCTTGATGAATATGCAGTAAAACTGTGTTTGATAGAATCATTTCTTAGGGAATAGATCTTTCCCAGCTATATATACACTGATACTAGCTGATATCTACAATGCACTATGAAAAGAAAATAAATATTTCAACATAAACTACAGAAACCTCAAAAGAAACTAGTAGTCAGACTCACTGTGAAATAGTGTTTATATTAATTTCAAGACCATTTTAAAGTAGTGTTTTGAAGTTTTTTAGAATGTTTTCTTTATAAACCACAGCATAGACACACAATAAATTATATAGATCTATAGTTACAAAGTATGTGCTCAAACATGCTCCATTTAAGATTTTTGAATGGAAAAAATAAACCCACAGATATAATAATTATTAAAAATAATAAAAATAAAAGCTATAAAGCTGTAAAGCATATCTTAATAAATAATTAGAAAYGATGCAATTCTGCTACTGTAGAGCAATATAAACGTGTAGTGATGCCTTGCCACATGGTGTGTGATAGGGAAATGTTAAGGATGGTCAAATTTAAGAGGGCAAGTTCTCCAACAGACTGTATCAGAGCAAAAAGTTTCCCTAAAAGAACATAAGGTCCAAAACCCCCATGGCAAATGTGAAATAACTTTTAAAAGTTTATTTTATATGATTTTATGCATTTTAGAAATAAAATGTTTTATAAAAAAAGAATGAGATGCATCCTGATCTGAACTGTCTGTGAAGCTAAACTTCTACCAACTAGACTTACATTTACTTTTTATGTTCACTTTCAGTGAATTCAAGGAGAATGTACAGCTGAAACAAAATCCAACAGAAAGTAGTAGAGGACGTCAAACATTATTGATAAATCCTGAGTCCCCTGGATTTTTCATATCAGGTCCTGCTGGCACCACCAGAGCTGCTGGTCACTGTTCCCGGGCTCTCCATGGCCACCCACCTGTAGCCCCATCACATCCCAGTCCAGGTTCACCAGTCCAGGCCAGACAGTCCCTCAGTCCCTGCTCCACAAGCTGGAGCAGTGCCATCTCCAGTTCCAGATCCACCTCCTGGCTACCCCARGTCCCTGTTTCCTTGGTGCTGTGGGATGGCACCTGGTGGCTGCGACACTTACAATCAGGTCAGTAGGCCCTAGTAGGCCTATAAACCTACCTCCTTCACTCAGAAAAAACATCCCAAGCCAACAAATTCTGGATTTTTGCAGCCCCAAACCTTAGGCATGACCCAAGCAGATCCACTGGTTTATTTAGCTGGGAGATTTTATACTAGATATAATGCTCAGTAAAAAAGGTATGCTACTAGGATTAAAACTTGAGAAGAATAAGGGAGGAAGGGGGGGAAATGTGCATTGACGACCTTTTGTGGATAAATCTCATGAGAAGTATTTCTTAAGAATAGAAAAAATCAAATGTCTGGCAGAAGAGACATGGAGGTTTTAAAATCCTTTCTCCTTGCAAATGACGAACAAAGGGATATGAAGAATTGCTATTTGTGAAAAAGTAGAAATCCTTTGAAATTGGCAAGCTCTTYTGACGGTAGTCATCTACATTTTTTTTTTCTTGCAAAGAACTGAACAGAGCTTGTTATTTTTGCCTAGTGATGATAGCATGCACTTTTTTTTGTTAACAATTAATTGTTCAGAACATTCACCTGCATGAGGGAGGCACAGATGTACTAAGAAAGCATAATTTAATCAGCTTCCCCCCACAAAATGGGAATGTTCTCTCTGGAGATACAGAGGAAAAGGCACTGGAGAAATTCACCATCGAGTCCTCAATAGTCTAAAGAAAAAAAAAAACAGTGATAAAATAGCATTTTGGGAGAGAGGTTCTTGCATTTTGAGTGCACACCTAAATATTCAATAGTGAAATGTGACAAGCTCCACGTCGCCTCAACCGCTGGGTGGAGTTGGCGGCTGCAGCAGGTAAGCGGCCTTGTCAACAAYCGGCCCCCCGCTCTGCTCCCTCCAGCGGAGGTCAGTGCAGGGGGTTTCCTCACTGCCGGTGTGCTCTTAACTTACCCAATCACTCCTCCCGGCAAGGCACTGGAGTGAGGTCGGCTCCTGTAAGCCGCGACAGCTGGAAAAGATCGCCGCTGTTCCGCTGTCGAATTGTGGGGGCACCACGAAAGCATTGAGTAGGGCCAGTGAACGAGGGATAAGGTGTTGGGGAGAGGGGGAGCAGAAGGGAGAGGGTAAGGGGGGTTCCGCCCGCAGTCACACAAACACCCACACTTAATAATCAAGACAGACAAGGGGCATTCGCAACTGAGCAAGAACCATTTATTGTCAAACAAGCAACACATTTATAACTTCAGAACAGGGACGGAGAAAAAGGATTGAATGAGGGTAGGGCTAACCCCTAACCCCTGGTTGGTTTGCCTGGACATTCCCAGGCTGCCATTGGCTGAGGGTAGGGCTACATTCGACAAACACAGTCCGCCGAGGCTTCGGGCGGCTTCCAGAATGTTCCTGTAAAACCTTCTTTTCCACCCCCCCCCCCCATCCTTAGAACAATCTTTTTCCCTAATAAAACTCCTATAATTCAACAAACAACCAATTCAACGCCAACTATCTTAAGCATAACCAAACCACCTTGGGGAGCGTTGCCTGCAACGTTCCCCTACAGGTCAGCCCATGGGGCGCCACGCAGCAGCGATTCAGCTAGCAGGCCGATGTCTGCGCCGTCCCGGGGAGCCGCAGGTAAAGGCAGGGGCTGCCAGCCTTGAATCCCCAAACACACTCATCCCCCACACGTATCACAGTCAATAAAGACACACACACAGGGGATGCAAGGCRAACAGCAACTGTTTAATGGTGGGGTGAGTGGGGAATATATACAGTATGGGACTACGTGTAGCCAAAACGATTGGCAGCGGGTTGCCACCCCGCGGCCCTTCATTGGTCCTTTCATGATCCCCCCGCAGRTAGACCTCTGACTGGGGCGCTCAGGATCCTCCTGCTCWTTGGCTGCCAGCACAGGGTGGGAGAATCCTGGCACCTCATTGGTGGGTTGCTGGGCTGCTTAGCAACCCCAGTCTGGCAGGAGAGCACTCCGGTCCCCACCACCCATGGGGTCATCTAGCGGGCAGRAGCCCGATCCCCACAACACCCCTAACTATTTACAATATTTACATATAACATATTAGGCTGCTGAACCTGGCTTCTCCCTTGAGCATCCCAAAGAGGGGGTTGCAGAGCAGTGCTCTGCAACAGAAATGGGAACTCATTAAAGCAGGTGGTGAGTGATTAGGGATATTTCTGTTTCTCTGTCACGTAACAACTCTAAACATTGAAAGAAACTCTGCCTTGGTTTGATTTGTTTCAAAGTGAAATTTTACAAATAGAAGATGAAGGAAATTGTTGGGCAATCAAAAAAACATGGAAAAAGTGGAGATAATCAACATCATCTTTATCTTAGTCTTTAATGGTATTTTAATTATAATAGACTACACTCTTACAAGTTAAAGTACAGTACAGGATATGAGGGCTTTCAGTTCTGGATATCCATTCCAAAACATGCCAGTGCAACTGGGGGGGTTTTGTTGCAAACTTATATGTGCAAACTAAAGCCATTCTACCTATGCTACTAGTTTATTGTACATTGCTATACATGATTATTATATTACATTTGACAAATGATTTGACAAAAGGCCCTGGTTTTCTCCCTTCTTTCAGGATACATTGTTTCTTCTAATAATGGTCTCTTTTATCCTTCCATTTTCCCACTTTTTTCCTACCTATTTCCCCCCTTTCCAGTCCTTTGGATYTTCCCTTAAGCATTCCTTAGCAAGCTTTGTACAGTCCCACAGCCCCCACCTCGAATATCTGTAATAATCTTGTTCCTCATTTCCCACTTCTTATCAGTTACAAAGCCCAGGATGACCTTCTTCAAAGCTATGCCTTTAGTTTCTTAATGGCCCACTAATTAAAGCCTGAAAAGATTTGGTCTAATTATATCTGTTATACTTTGTCTATGAAGTTTGTGTCTTTGCTTGTTTTGTTACTTTCCCTTTGAACAAGATGGTCCTTGACCTGACAACTTGATGAACCAGATGCTTTCACCTACTTTTACATTGAGCATTGACCAACTAGGGATCAACCTTTCAGAACAGGACTTGGGATTTCTGGTGAACAAGAAGTTGATTAGAGTCAGCAATATAACTTTCTGGCAATAGTGCCCAACCACATACCAGGCTTTATTTATAAGAACATAGTCTGCAGGTCAAGAGATGTGATTATTCCCTCTATGAAGCACAGGAGAGACCCTACCTGTAATGTTATATCAGATAAGAAACTTTCCAGCTTTACATGCTGTAAAGAGTACAAAAGAGGCACCAAGTTGGTCAGAGGGTTCAGGCATATGACCTCTCAAAGGACAGAGCTGGGCTTTTTCAGCCAGGCAAAGACAGAATTGAGGGCTGTCTACGAATGGACCMTACTGAGGGTGAAAGGGCAAGCGGCCAAGGGCATAGACTGAGCAGGGAAGAAGCTGCTCCTAGGCATCAGAAAAAAACAAAAGAAAACAAAACCAAAATCTCACAGAGAGTATTGAAGCACTGGGACTGATTGTCCAGTCTGTGGAAATTCAGCTGAAGAACAGATTTAGCACTGTGATCTAACTTTGAAGCTAGCCATGCTTTGTGAAGGGGAATGAACCAAGGGGTACCTTYCTAACGTTCCTACCTGAATTGTTCTGTGATTCTAATTAAACTGTCAGAATTGATCTGAAATTCTTATCCTAAATCAGGTTTCCAGTCAGGTTTCCAGTTTATTTCTGTTTCTTAAACTCTGCCCTTCTTCTCAAAAGTATATTATTTCAAAACACATTATTCATATTTGCTCCAAAATAACCTGCAGCAGGAGTGTGCAGCTTGTAGCCTCTCATTTACATACAGCTTGGGGTTCACATGGGACTTTTTAAGCTAGGTTGTTGACATGCCTTGAAGCAAGGAAGGATAGGCATAAAGGTTGTTGCAAAATTTCTTCCTGTGGAGGAGGTAGCTCAGCAGAAGTCCAGCTAAGCAAGAACATGCCTGAGGACAGCCATGTTTAGTCTTCTGGTAATTTATCTGCATCCTCAGTTGTACGTAAAAGTGAAAACATTTTGAAGTCCTTGTGGAGACATTTTTACTCCCATAGACCAAGCACTTCCAGAGTTTTCTTCCTCTTAGTTCTCTGAGTTACACAAAATATATCTTTCAATATTCAGTCATTTTAAGATTTAAAAGATGTTTCAAAAAGGATAGCATGACCATCCATGAGTAGGAAGTTTATTGTAGGAATGTTTTTTTGCAAAACATTCTTTATATATAAACAGACTTGTACAATAAGCACCTCTTCATTGTGTTTTTAGAAAATAATACTGTTTTCGTCTCTCAATGAATAGTATATATTTAAGGTATGGGAAGTATATTTAAGGTATGGGAAAGCTACACTAGGAAACATCCTCTTGCTTCCAGTAGGAGCAATTCAGCAGGTATTTGCTTTCAAGAATGATGTGAATGAATATATTTTTAAGAATAAACAAAATGGACACTTAAAATTTATAAGGTCTTGTGGTATCCAAATTATGAACCTGGAATGTTGAAGCAAACAGCTTTTTGGAGGACTTGATAACTGAAAAAAAATTAGAGGAATCAAACAAGGTTTTTACTGGAGTATACCACTAGGGAAAAAAAAAAGTCTATAAATGATCCATTTCTGTAACATAAATACATAGTACATATGTGTACTGTACATGTGAGCACTTACATGCAGAACATAATATAAACAGGGAGTATTGACTAGTAAAATAAGTAATTCTTTTCATCCAATGTATCTACATTTTTCACCTTGATATCACAGTAATTTTTAAATATCTGCACTACTTATGAAAAAGTTTTGGTGAAGTATGCACATTACTCATATTTAAAAAAAAAAAAAAAAAGTAAAGAATGGATGTGAAACTGAACTAGGGTTTATGTTCAATGTTAAGTCTCCTGAGCCTCCATGTTATACTCACTAAGCAGCAGTGGTTCCTGCCTCCTAGTAGACCTCTTCTAACCACAGCAACAGCTTCTAAATCACAGAATGAACTATTATAGTTCTCTGAAAAGCCAAATTGCTGTAACTGTTGTAAAACAACTCAGATTCCTTCTTCTATTCTTCTAGTCATATATTTGTATTCAGCCTTATATCCGTGGTAATTATTAAGAAAATCCCCTTCAGCAATTGCATACACAGGAGTGCAAGAACAGTTTTTACAGCTGGTTGGAAAGCATTTTCTTAGTACATAAATCACATGTTTAGCATAAGCTAATCTTTCTTTTTCTTTCTTTTTTTAAAATATTTTTTTCTAACCTAGAACATTAGGAATATGTACTACCAAAACATAATGTAAATACATTAGTTGAAGAGTTACATTAGCTATGCTCTTTTATCTAAAGGATATTTTATTACTTCTCCCTTACTTCTCTGAAAGATGATAAAACTGATACCATAAATTCAACACCATATACAATACTTTCTGAGGAAAGTAACAGTCTACTTGATTTTAATAAACTGGGATTATCTAGAAATGAATAGTGAATGAAAAAATACATTTTAGGAGACTAGATTTAAGAAGGTGTATTGGTAATATTAATACAAGTTAGTAGGCATAAATTTAATCCTTAGCTTTGTATATTAATTATATTGTCCTAGCCATGTGGGTTTTTTTTGGTTTTTTTTTTTTTTTCCTGGCCAGCATATTACAGGTTCTTCACTCAGTTTTATTGTAATATAGCATAACTCTTACCTGTTTGCTAGTTAGTGTTTTCAAAGTTTAGACATCTATCCATCTACTTATTTAATTAATTTTAATTATCCTTTGGGGCTTAAATATATCATACAAAATTCAAGAGATTGAGGTCAATAGTTTCTTACAAGAAAATTATCCTAAAAAATGAATATCTATATATAATTTACATCTTCTGTGGAGATGGTCCATTAAAAATGAGCACTTACAGACACTAAGAAAACATCATAAACTTCTGTTTCTGCAACTGAAAAGATAAAGCGCACATCCACAGTCTTGCCCTAGGTAATATAAAACTTCAGAAGGACAGGTATATTTATTAACCAAGACACCCTCCCCATCCACTTTTCTAGAATAAAAGATGTGAAACTATTTCAAGTGGAGATGTCAGTTTTGGTGCTTGGGATATTTCTGAAAAGCCTAGAGAAATAATTATGATGAAGGTTAGAGAAAGCTTACATAGCACAGATTTGTTTAAACAATTATAAGGTTTATAATTCCTTTAGGATATTCATTAATAGAAAACTACCTAGAATGACACTGAATGTCAATTAAATTTAAAGGCCATTAATAGAAAATTATCTTTATGTTTTTAATCAAAACAGAGACAAAAGGGTAACTAATTCTTCTGTGGCAGGTAGAAACTGATCAACGAAATAATACAAACAATTCCTCAGCCCACATCACGACAGCCCCTCCTGCAGAGGATAATAATGTCACAATAAGCATGTTTAATTTTTCCTATAACTTCAGGTTTTGGGTTAATTCTCAAAGTCTCATGCATCAGTGATCTAACTTTACCTAAAAATCCTATCTCGTTTATTTTATTAAATTAGAATATGTCCCCTGAAATAGGTCACACACACACACACACACACACACACACATATAATATTATCAACACATTCATTCCAGTAGTGCAACATTTGACTTCCCAAATATCTGGTCCAGTGCTTAAATAAGACTCACTGAAATTTAAGGATCCATTTCCTTTTTCTTCTCTTCCTCATTTTTGCATCAGTTTTGTCATAAACATCTAATAAAAAAGGTGCCCCGAGTTAAGAATAATATATATTAGCAATATCTGGACAGTAACATCACTTTTATCTCATTTTAATAGTTATAGAGACAATGGGAATAGAAACAATGTTCTGCAAGTGCTTTACTTATCCAGCAAGAAAAAGGTCATGTTGTTATCTATGTCTCTATAGTAGTCTTTACCTCAGCGTGCCTTTGTAAAAACACTCAACAAGTAAAAATGCTTTGAAGGCAGGTTTCCTAATCAGTTTTTTATAAAGAGATATCCTTCATTGCTCAATTTAACAGGGCAGCTGAATGCCAGTTGGTAATTGAAGTCCCGTTGAAGAAAAATAAAATATCAATCACACTTGTCTTTAAAAAGGAGTAAAATAGGTATACAAATGAATATGGTTTTGTTTTGAGMTGAGAAWWWAAAAAAAAAAAAAAAAAAAAAGAAGTACTGATTTATGCAACTGTCAGGTTTGAATGCATGCAACACAGCTTTCTCAGATTGAATTCCATTGATTTTCTATAACAATGTCAAGCATTCAATGCATCACAGCAGCTGTGAGACTGCAATAAATAATCCCTTCAGAAAGAAAGTGATTCTTCTCCTCTTAAGTACATAGGTGAACATCTTGTTTTCCTGCTACCTTGTTCTGTTGCAGCTTAAACTGTTGTATTTTAGAACTTTCTAAATCCCCATCTACATTTTCATTTAGGATAACACACTTTGTTTTTCTTATGACCTTCTTTATGCTTTTGCCTCTGGGACAAGCTGTTAGAGCTGTATGCCGCTCTGCTTATGAAATGTGAAGAGATGTAAAGAACAAAACAAATGCTTGCAAAATCAGTTTTGAATAGTTAGCAATAAAATGTGATTGTTGCAGAAGCTGAGTAGCACGAAAATAGCCTTGAAAGATACTATTTCACATGTTATATTCATATTTGAAAGGTGAAGCAGACTTGTAGTGCACATTGCTTATACAGATTAATATTTCTAATGAGATGCACAGTGATCATACTGTCAGTCATGATCACATTTCTGATATTSTTAGTTCTGGTTATTTAAAATTAATATTTATAGCCTAGGACTTTCATTTATAAATTTGCTTTTGACAGGTTTTGCACTCCACTCTAGATTTATTATCTGCTTTGTTATTGATCTGTAAGTCTTTTACTATTCTTTTTCACACATATGACTTAAAGTTGATAAATAATTTAAATAGCACTAGGTCATTCATTTAGGTACCTTCAAATTTTTTGAAGCTGCTTACCATGGACATAGTAAACACCACTGTTTATAAGAAAAGACACACAACTTTCAGTTAAATGTTTCTATGCAGAAAGCTACTTTAAAGCCCAAAGTATTTAACTGATATGAAATTAGATTGATTTGAAATACACAGTGTATATTTTTCAAGATTAAATGACAAGATTAAATATAATAAAAAGAAATCTAGCTATATTTTGAGAAACAAGAAATACAATGAGGGCTGGATTTTTTATTTACCCTTTAATTCAAGAATAAGAGCAGAATCAGATCCTTTGCATGCTTGCTTTTTGTAAGTGATTGCACACATGGAATGCCAATAGCATCCAGCAGTTTCCAAAATCACAAGTAGGCCTTTTATTTTTAATCAGCTATACAGGGTTAACACTGATATTCATTCAGAGGCATAATGGGTCTGTATAAGTACCTAATACTGAATTTGTACACACATAGAGTGGTKGTTTTCCTTGGTTGTGAAACTATGCCTCTTTCTAACAGCCCCAAACAGGAAGCCCTATCTGAAAGCCATCACCAGTGAAAGCTGTAGTAAGGAGGGATTGCTAACTTATTAACAATATGTACTTTAAGAGCCTTTCTTCTGAGGGTCCCATCCCTATATTCTCCCTATATTCAGTAAGGAATGACAGGCTTCTCCCAGGGCTCAACTAAACAGAAATCTACCTTGTCTCCACTGATTATAAAGGAGCTCATCACAACTACAGTCCTTGAAGCGCAAGGTTAGGCAATCTGAACTCTGTCCTTTTACTATCTTCCTCTGAGTTTTAGAGTAGCAGGAAATGAAGACGTTCACTTGCCTGCAATATAAAACTTAAAACAGCCTGTAAGTGAGTGTAGGGAAAATGTGGACCCACTGCTGAACAGAGTGACTGCCTTGGTGACGCAAGATACAGAGAAGGCAGAGTTACTAAATGTCTTCTTTGCCTCAGTCATTACTGCTAAGGCTAGTCCTCATGTGTAGCGAGCCCAGACACAAAACAGAAACACAGGAGAGAGGAAGACTCTCCTCTGGTCGAGGAGTATTGGGTGAGGGATTATTTAGGTAAAGCGGACGCCCATAAATCTATGGGCCCAGATGGGATTCACCCAAGGGCGCTGAGGKAACTGGCACGGGTTATTGCTCAGCCACTCTCCACCGTCTTTGAGAGGCCATATAGAGCAGTGGAGGTGCCAGAGTCCTGGAAGAAAGCCAATGATGCTCCAGTCTTCAAATAGGGCAAGAGGTCCCAAGAAATTACAGGCTGATCGGTCAGCCTCACCCCATCCCTGGAAAGGTGATGGAGCAGCTCATCCTAGAGACCATCTCTAGGCATGTGAAGGAAAAGAAGGTGATCTGGAGTAGTAAGCATGGATTCACCAAAGGGAATGTGATGACTGGCTGGATGGATGAGGGATGAGCCATGAATGTTGTCTACCTTGACTTCAGCAAGGATGTTGACACCGTCTCCCATAACATCTTCTTGGGGAAACTCGGGAAACGTGGGTTAGATAAGTGAGGTGGATTTAAAACTGCCTGGATGGCAGAACTCAGAGGGTTGTGATAAATGGGGCCAGGTCTAGTTGGAGCACTGGGGTCAGTGGTGTCCCAAAGGGGTCTGTACTGGACTCAGTGCTGTTCAACTTGTGCATCAGTGACTTGGATGAGGGTACAGATGCGCCCTCAGCAAGTTTGCAGATGATACTAAATTGGGTGGAGTAGTTAACACACCTCAGGACTGTGTTGCCATTCCAAGGGACCAAGACAGTTTGGAGAGTTGGGCAGAGAGGAACCTCATGAGGTTCCACAAGGACAAGGGCAGGGGAGGAATAACCTTAGACACCAGTACAGTTTAGGGACTGACCTGCTGGAAAGAAGCTCTGTGGAGAGGGATTTGGGAGTCCTGGTTGACAACAAGTTAACCATRAGCCAGCAATGTGACCTTGTGGCCAAGAGGGCCAATGGGATCCTGGCCTGCTTCAGGAGGAGTATTATCAGCAGGTGGAGGGAGGTGATCCTTGCCCTCTCTGCAGCTTTGGTGAGACCACACCTGGAGTATTGTGTATTTTTCTGGGCTACCTGAAAGGAAAGGGACATATAACTTCTAGAGAGGGTCCAACATAGAACAATGAAGACGATTAAGGGACTGAAGCATCGATCRTTAAAGACTAAGCAAGCTAGGCCTGTTTAGCCTGGA
Organism: Eudromia elegans; assembly: GCA_003342815.1. Taxonomy (NCBI): domain Eukaryota; kingdom Metazoa; phylum Chordata; class Aves; order Tinamiformes; family Tinamidae; genus Eudromia; species Eudromia elegans. Next base: position 143,772 of record PTEX01000330.1, read on the forward strand.
GAAGAGAAGACTGAGAGGAGATCTGATCAATATGTATAAGTATCTAAAGGGAAAATGTTAAGAAGATAGGAACAACCTCTTCTCAATGCTGGCCACTGACACAAGACAAGGGGTAATGAGTGCAAGTTGAAAACACAGGAAGTTCCATCTCCGTATGATGAACAACTTTACCATGAGYGTGACAGAGCCCTGRAACAGGCTGCCCAGAGAGGCTGTGGAGTCTCTTTCTCTGGAGATCTTCCAAACCCGCCTGGATGCCATGCTGTGCCACGTGTTCTGGGTGTCCATGCTTGAGCAGGGGGGRTTGGACTAGATCATCTCAAGAGGTCCCTTCCAACCTCAACCACCCTGTGATTTTATGATTCAGTAAGTTTTACAGAAAATGAAGATTAGCTCAGTGATAATGGAGACTAGAGGATGCAAAACAGTATTACATATTTTGACATTCAGTGTCTGTGCACTGAACAGCCAGCACATGTATACATCCAAGCTATCCAGAGCTTTCCAATCAATTTATCAGGCTGAAAATGTTGGGAAGTAGAAGGATTAGAGCTGGTATCATGGAGTGAAATGCAAGAGAAAAACTATGGGGGAAAAATGATGCAAATCACAAAGACAACAGAAACAGAAAATGAGATTACATTAATCCTGGTACTCTCTTAGGAAATAAACCTGGTTTATTTAAATGCTAGATTTATTTAACATTAAATGTAAATGTTAGACTTCACGGTTAAAAAAGAAAAAAAAAAAAAGAGTAGTCTAAAGAGCTATTATTTAATTGATTATAGCACAGTTTTTGTGACTCTCAAAGGATTACATGTGAAACACACATTAGTCTCTAAATAATTCACCCTAACTTCAGCTTGATTTATTTCTTAACTCAGAGAAGATGAGGAAGCTGCTTATGGCTTCTATATCCATCCTTCCCAAGCTCTGTATAAAAGCTGCAGATGAGCAACTGTGATTTGTGCTAAAGGCAAAGGATCCTTCAGGCTATGTCTAGACTTTCTTCTTTCATGCTTGTGTGGTCTTTTTACAGTGCTGTGGCTTGCAAATTGGCACCTGGCAGAGATCACAGCAGTTGCCATCTGGGGCATGCAGGTGGGTTTCGTTTGGATGGAAATTAGGGAAAAGAGAGCTGTTTTCTTCCCAATATGGAGTTATCCTTCTCCAATGTAGAGTTAGGCTGCAACTAAAGAAAATTTGGAAGCTGGAGAATGCGAAGTGGTCCCATGGCCTAGGTGTAACAGTGACCTCCTAAGCAAGTAAGAGACACATCATTGTGTACAACAGCCCTTTTACCTCTCTTACTCTTTCCCTAACTCCTCCACTAACACCCTTGGAGAGGTGGGATATCACATTGTTCTGTTGATTTTCAGGTGCTCCCAATTACTTGTTATCTCCTTTAGTTCCTTAAAGGAGCTTTAAGGTTCAAAAACTTTCTACTTCTTTCCAATTTCCTAATTTAATTCCATTAAAAATAATGATTTTTTCTTTGTTTTTCTTTTTTGGACACATTCTTTTCAATATTTCCATATATTGTGCTGAAATATAATTGTATTATAATTATCATAGAATCTTTAAGGCTGGAAGGGATCATTAGCCATCAGGTAGTCCAACCCTCTGCATGTGCAGGGTCAACTAGAGGATGCGGCACAGGATTGTACCCAAGCAGGTTTTGAAGATCTGCAGAGAAGGAGATTCCACAAACTCTCTTGGTAACCTGTTCCAGTGCTCTGTTACCCTATCAAATTTTTCCTTAATTTCCTGTGGAACTTTTGGTGCTTCAGTTTGTGGCCGTTTCCTGCAGTCCTATCGATGGTCACCACTGAAAGAGGCTGGCTTCATCCTCCTCATTTCTTTTTAAATGATCAGGTCCCCTCTCAGTCTTCTCTTCTCCAGGCTGAACAAGCCCAGCTCTCTCAGCCTTTCCCAATAGCGTAGGTGTTCCAGGCCTCTGATCATCCTCATAAGYCTGTGCTGGACTCTCTCCAGGAGTTCCATATCTCTCTTGCACTGAGGATCCCAGAACTGGACACAGTACTCCAGGTATGGCCTCACCAGGGCTGAGGGGCAGAATCACCTCCCTCAACCTGCTGGAGACGCTCTTCTTAATGCACCCGAGGATGTCATTTGCCTTCWTGGCCATGAGGGCACACTGCTGCCTCATGGACATGTTATCATTCACCATGACGGCCAGGTCCCTCTCTGCAGAGCTGTTCTCCAGAAGGTCTATCTCCATCCTGTACTTTTCAGAATTTTAAGTATAGAAGGCAGTCTCCTACTGGCTTCTCTTGGTGAAGCTGGCAGCTCATTAATAAGATAGGTGTACTCTTTGCTGGGTGAAAAACTGGCTGGATGGCCAGTCCCAGAGAGTGGTGAGTTATATCTAGTTGGCGACCAGTCATGAGTGGTATAACCCCAGGGGTCAATATTGGGGATGGTCCTATTTAATATATTTATCTACGATCTGGATGAGAGGATTGAGCGCACTCTCAGCAAATTTGYAGATGACATCAAGATAGGTGGAAGAGTTGATCTGCTTGAAGGAAGGAAGGTTCTACGGAGGGATCTGGACATGTTGGATCCATGGGCAGACACCAGCTATACGAGGTTAAACAAGGCAGGCCAAGTGCTGGGTCCTTCACTTCAGCCATAACAATCTCATGCAACGCTACAGCCTTGGGGCAGAGTGGTTGGAGAGCTCTGTGGCAGAAAAAGATCTGGGGGTGCTAATAGCCAGCCAGCAGTGTGCTCAGGTGGCTAACAAGGCAAATGGCCTCCTGGCTTGTTTCAGGAACTGTGTAGGCAGCAGGACCAGGGAAGGGATCATTCCCCTGTATTTGGTGCTGGCGAGTTTGCCCCTCGAATACTGTGTTCAGTTTTGGGCCACGCAATATAATGGACATGGACTGCACTCACCGCAGTGGACACTGGAGCGTGTCCAAAGAAGGGCAACAAAACTGTAACACAGACCTTATGAGGAGCACGTGAAGGATCTGGGGTTATTTAGTCTGGAGAAGATTTGCAGGAGACCTTTACCCCTCTACAGCTACCTGAATGATGCTTGTAGTGAGACGGGTCAATCTCTTCTGCAGAATAACTACAGATATAACAAGAGGAAATAGCCTCAAGTTGTGCTAGGGGAGGTCATGGCRTTATGAAGAATTGCTACATGGAAAGAGTGGTAAAGCATTGGAACAGGCTGCCCAGGGAAGTGTTAGAGTCACCGTCTCTGGCAGTGTTCAAGAAACGTGTAGATGAGCAGTTTAGGGACGTGGTTTAACAGGCATGGCGTTGAAGGGTTTATGGTTGGATTTGATCATCTTGAACATCTTTTCCAACCATAATTGTTCTTTGTCCAACCATTATATATTGTTCTTTGAGTTCTTTTTCTTGAACTTTTATTTTTTCTTTCTGCAGAGAGGAGAAAATGTATAGCAACTACTGGTAGGGAGAATGAGTACTCTAATTATATAATATGTTTAAGATTAAAAAAAAATTACAACTGATGCAGCATATCAGAGAAACCATGACTTTTTTCACAACAATGTAAACTGTAAGAAATTTTAAAAGAGATGGCAATTCGGATAATGTAATACGGACCAAAGCTACAAGCTATTAACTTATCAACAGCTATTGGTTATTTTGGCTTTAAAACTTTACTATTTAGTTTTCTATCTATCCCTGAGAGATTTTGAAATCACTTTCTTCTTAGTGGTAATTGCTGCAGAGGAATGTTGGCATTCTCAGAAATTTGACAACACTCTTGAATCAATATTTCAAGAAAATGAATTATAATAAGACTTTCTGTCCTTGAAGATATTTATTCTATATTTATTATTGATGAAAAAAATCATTTGGAATGAAATCAGATTGAAGGAAATTAATGGTAATAATTAAAATTAATTAATAATTAATTAATAATAATTAATTAAATATTACATGGATAGAAACTTTAGATATCTATATGGTGCTAAAAAGATATTAAAATATTTTGTATCTTTTTTAATAGAATATATTTGGGTTGATCTTATCTTGGCTTTTTACTTTTGTCWTTTTTTTTTCCAAAGTTTACTTCCTTTCTAAAATCTCAGCCTTGTTTGTGTAACAGCAATGAGCAGTTACATTCAGGTATGTGCAATGAGCTCTGAATTAGTCTGCTGATCAATCATCTACTTGAAATTGTTACTTAAAAATATTGACGTTGTTTGGATCAATSACTCTGTCATTAACGAAAGAGTATCTGTAGTCAAATTATCTGTGGTGTTTTAATCAGAAAGTTCTCAAAAGCACTTTTCTTCCAGGTTTATTTCTTGCAAATGAACTCTGATTGATCCCACTTATGATTCACACTAGCTTTTAAAAKTCTAACTATTTTAATTCTATGGTTGGTCTACTGAATATTCAGTCATGTTGACCCTATGAACCCGCTAAATTATACCTCAGATGGTCATGCTGATGAAGATCCTTCCCCCTCCACACTTTTTTCTCTTTTAACTAACGGTGCTCCTTCCTCGCCCGAAGCCCCCACCCGCATGGCGGGGGGAGAGCGGAATCAGCAGCTGCTGAGTGTTGTTCACAGCCGCCTCCGGTAACCTGCCCCGTCAGTAGCCGGCCCCTTGTGCTGCTCTTCCTCCGCAGGGGTTCACGTGGGGCRCCACGGCCTGCGAGCGGTCGGCGCTCCTTCCGTCCGAGGTCCTCGTTGTGGCCAGGGACTCGTCGCCCTCAGACCCCCTATACACCAATCACACACACAGGTGCAGCCTACCACTCATACACACACACAAAGAGATCTCACACACAGGGGTCCAAGAGGCAACAAGCCATTTACTGAACAAAGGACAGGGACCTTATACCCTCGGGGTGTAGGTGTGAACAAAACGATTGSCTGAGGGTTGGCCACCCCTCAGCTCATCATTGGTCCACGTAGGATGCTACCCCAGGTGCAGCCCCTGATTGGGGCGACAAGGATCCTTGAAGCGTCTTACCCCAACCCGTAGCCCAAATCCCAGAAATTACCCAAACCGCTGCAGCTCGATCAGGCGAGGTCGGGGTGCTCGGCTGCTTCACAAGCCGCTGGATCCCAGGGGGCCCGCGACTGGGGGCCTGATGTATCCAGGGAGGTAAGTAGGTGACAAGGAGGCGAGGGATCAGGGGAGGGGAGAGAGCACACAGAGGGGAAGAAGGRGGGTTCCATGACACTCACGCTGGCCACTCACACTCTAAACACACACCACGGGAGGTAAGAAACCACAACGCAAGCACGSTAACCCAAACCAAGTGGGACCATTTATTAGAAGTGAACATGAACTTTTATAACATTTCAGAGAAAACTGGGGAAAATGATTGTATGGGAGAGGAACATCCCTGCCGCAGGCATTGGGTGAGGCGGGATTCGCACGGTTTGATTGGTGGAGGGAAAAGGGACGAGTAATGACTACAACTGGGGGAACAATCAGGAGGCTTCCAGAACTTTCCAATAAGCAAACCAATAACAGGACTGATCAATACCAATACAGTGAATATAATCAATAACACGCAAACTGGTTAGCCCTGTCTTGAGCATATGTGGGGGGGTTGGGCTGGCCCACAACAGATCCTCCCGCTGATTGGCCCGTAGGCCGAGGCAGGAGAATCCCTGCGCCCCATTGGCGGTGAGCAGGGTTGCCTGGTAACTTTGGGGAAGGCGGGAGAGCGGTCCAGCCCCCACCACCCTTGGGGTCACCTGGGGGACAAGGGTCTGATCCTTGCTAGCCCTTTAACTATTTACACAATTTACAAAAGGGGGGGAATAGTGGATTTGCCAAGCCACTTTCCTCTTTGAGCAACATGGAGAAGGGGCTGCAGGGCAGTGCCCTGCAACATTTAACTTATACAACTTATATGTGTGTAGAAGCAAAACATACACACAGAAACTCCAGCTATATTCTGTTCCCTTTTCTGCCCTTTTCCCTTTTCCCTTTTCTGTGGAAATTCTGTGTTGAAATTAGTTGCTCACGGTGGAGGCCATGGTAAATCTGACAGACCTTAGAAAGACTACTGCTTTTGGTTGTTGGGTTGGTAACCAGAGGTCAGGAGTAGACTTGTTTTACCTGGCTGCTTGATAAAATATATTTTGAGTAAAAAAACCAACCAACCAACAACAACAAAACACTGTCCTCAAAGATTTCCTAACTATGCACTGACACGTACATCCTCCCTTYTCTTCCTTTCTGCTTCTTTATGTGAGCAAATTCTTTAGGGTTGTTCTTACCATTTAGGCAAATGATCAGGAATTGATGCAAGAAAAACAGACTCTCAGTAAACCTCAGAATCTGACTTTCAGTAATAAGAAGGAAATGAGACTGAAAGCTCGAGCAATGCAGGCAAAGAAGATTTGAGGTAGAGATACAAGTAGCCTCTGCAAGAAACRGAGGAAAAAACTGCCAGCTCAGATATCTTTCTCTGTTTTCACCTCTCCTTTGTCACACACAGACATATCCACAAAAAAAAAMCCCATACTGACTAATGGTAGAGGTCAGGCAGGCTCAATTATAAAAGTAGTGACAATATAAAAATGTTTATACAGTTCAGATGGGGTCAGGGTGAATGGTAGAAGTTCTTAGTCATAAGTACCAAATGGATTTCTAAGACTGGCATTCTGCCCGAGATACCCAGTGCAATTTACAGTGCAATATGGATGCATGAAAGGTTATCAGAGGATGCCATATGGGTCCATACTTTGAATAGAAACAAAGCACTTCCAGCTAGGGCATCCTTATTGGAATGACTGTCAGGAACATCTGACAGTGCAGCTAACTACAGATACAGCCTGTGAGGTCCACTTCTTTCACCCTTGAAGAAAATAAATAAGAGGTAAAAGTTGTGGATAATATAGTGGAGTATTAAGAGTACTGAGATGCATCAGAAATATGTTTAGTTACAAGAGATGTATTTTATCTACATTTCTCTACATTATACGTTTAATACTTACATAAAATTAAATAAGAAATCTGATTCTATGTGTTTGTTACTTGCAGTAGCAGCTTTGGAAATCRGTTTTGGTATTTGGTTATTTTTGAAGGCTGAAGAAAAGGTCTTGGAAAGACTGAATAAATTAATTCAGGATAAAATAACTTTAAAAAATAATCTTGTATACAGTAATGCTCACTCATAAATATGAAGCTGTTTTGTGGAAGAGTACAAACACTGTATACTTTGGAAATCTGAGACTTTCATTTTAAATATACAGAAATGATTCCTTAAGATGTCTAGGCCTGGTGGAGTATGGCCAAGATAAAGCATGAAATACCTTTAGGCTTCTTATCCAAAGGCTGTTTTCAAATTAAAGAATCATTGAATAAAAAAAGAAAAATAATTCAAAGATCAGTGACTAGCACTAAAAAAGGTGTGGAGCCAGTGGTATTACCTTATTCTCATGGGATGAAATCTCTTCTGCTTTCAAAGGATTTAAATTAATATCTTTTTTTTTCTTTTTTTCTTTTTTTTCCTTCAGAAGTGCTCAAGTTATAGGGAAAAAAAAAAGAGAGAGAGATGTCATCAACGCTCACTTTAAAATTTTCAAAGTGCTATCTAGATCTTCTYTGACAGATAGCATCAGTGTTCTTTTGACTGGAGAAAGAAAGATTGATAATAGTAGTTATGGAATTCTTCTAGGGAGGAGGAGACCTGGATTTTAAACATCTACAGCATCTCAATTTCTACACTGCTTCTGCCACTGGAACTTCCTTCCTGGATAGTGTTTGCAAGGAGGAGCAAATACAGAGACTTGTAGAGCAATTTTTTTTTTGGCATCTGTTTTAGGGTGAGACAAATGCCATCCAAAAGTAACCATTTCTTTCCAGTGACTATAAATATTTAAGTTTAGGTGAAATTCATTTCWTTAGGGTTCAAGTCCCTACCAAAATACAGAGTGAGAAAAGTGAAAATAACTGCATTTCAGAAAGTAGACTGAATCTATTTTCAATGATTAAGTCATTGGAAAAAAAAAAATCCATGCTTTTAAGTCTTCTGTGACATGTAGTAATGTTGAAAAAAAAAAAAAAAATGATTATTGGATCCACTGTAAAGAAGAGAATTGGAGGAAAGCCTGACTTATTATTTGTTGTTAGGCTTTATGATGAGTTAATGGTAAACTTGTCCAAGAGTATCACGACATATAGCTCTTAGTATGCCCAGAAGCGCAGTGTTAGACAATTAAGGAAACCTGGGCTGATGGCAGCCAAATATTTTGAGGAATTTGAATGAGATGACCAGGTAACTTTGCCGATATGATTTTCACTGACTRTCCTACTCCATTCTTCATTCTGCTGAGTTAATCTAAATGATTCACAGCTTTATGTTTCCTTTCCTTGTTCATAAAAGTGATTAATGGTGGGTAGGAGGTTCACAAATCAATTTGCAGGTAGAAAAGACAAYTGTTTAATATTACTTCTTTCCAAATATTACTTCTTTCCAATACTGATGACTAGTATTGGAAGAGGAGGGAGAAGCACAAAAAATGATAYTAGAAACCACCTTCTCTTTACCTTCATAAAAATGTGTATCTGTATAGTACTGATGTAAATGAGACATTACTTACTTAGCTTCAAATACATATTGTTTGACAAGTGGACATAGGCACCCTGGCCTCTGTTACATTTTTTTTTTTCCTATGGAAATGAAGAGCAAGTATGGCCCTAAATTTAAACTACGATTATGATTGGTGTCCTGTGCCAAATTTTAATAAAATTCTTCAGAAACGTTTGATGATTCAACACTATGTGTAACTGGCATATATCCAGATCTCTGTGGAGATCAGTTGTGCTGAATTTTGAAAAATTGTGGAATATCTTTATTTTGTGTGAAGACAGGGATATTAAAGAAAATTTCAATTTCATTTAAAATATAAGTAAGTATTCCAGCCAAGAGGGTAAAGGCAGATCCCTCACTTTTGTAAATCTAGAGTAATTCCACAGATGTCATAGAAGTTTATGATAAAAACAAGCCAGCACAAAATCAGTATCAGAGAAATAAAAGGTGAAAGATTTGTTTTCTGTTTTCCCCTCTACTCTTAATATCATTGCAGTAGCACTAATTCTTGCAATCTTATGCAGGTTTTAAACTGTCAGAAAAAAAATAGAATGTAGCCTTTCTCTACTATCTGTTGTCACATATAACACCAAAATATAAGCAAATATTTCACTGGGAAAAAACATATATATTTTTCCTTTAGTTTTCCACTAGTTCTTTATGAGTTGCTGAGGAAGAACTAATTTGAATTGGGGGAAAAAAAAAAAGACAGATTTTGTCCTCTATTATTATAAATAAGAGTTAAATCTTATGAATGATTTCTAGGTGAAATTGTGTAGATTTGCAGGAGTGAAACATAATTAGTCCTTTCACATGTGCTTCTAGTAAAATTTGTCACTTTTTAAATGACTGGCTGTGGGAGCAATAGAATGATATACAATGGCAAGTTATCAGCTCAGCAAGTGCTGCATGATCTTTTCCTTGTTGCTGCAGGATAACTATGAACATTTGAAAATGCTACTTCAAATGTGCCAAATAGTTATATTTAATAAGGATACTTTTGCAAAAGAAGAACAGATCAGCATGTGAGCATTATGAGCATTGCCTTGCATTGGTCTCACACATTCTACCAGCATGAGACTTGAAAGAGTTCTTTTATTAAATTTCTGATTAAATGTCTGAACGCTTGTGGAGAATAGAAAGTATGACTGTCATAAATAACAGTGGAGCAAACTGACTGTATTTAAAACATTTGGAAATCTCTTTGTAATGTAATCTCTATGTGCTAATCATAGCAGGCATTTTTGTGAGAACTTCTCCTTTCTTCCACCCCCCAAGGATATTTGTTTGGGAAGAGCATTTGTAAAATTCGTGAGCAGTGCAAACATTACTTATCATGTTCTGTATTAAGAATAAATTCCGAGCAGAAAAAAAAAAAAAAATTGAAAAAAATCAATGAAATATGAAATGTCACTTTGTATTGGCAAATGTGGGATGCATTGTGTTTTAAACAGTAGTTATACTAGATTGCTTTTGAATTGATACTATATGATTATATACATATGACTCTATCAYATAAACATAATTGTTTAATTCTTTAGAGGAGTATCTTGAATAATGGCTAAAAAGACAAGAATAGAGTCCATTCAGTCATACTATGAGGCAGTCAGGAATTGTAAAATAACAGGGACACTGTGTTTTAACTCAAAGGCAAAGCAATGGACAAAGACATTTTTTATCCAAAAGTCATGGTGAGAGCACTAACTTACAACATAAATAAAAACTGAGGCATACAGTTGTTTCCTTTTTAGCAAAATTTAAACAGCCTGATTTCCAGAGTTTCTAAGGCCTCAAACATACTTTTTTTTCTCACCTCTTAAATTATGCAAAGTCTTGCTAAGTCTCTTTGTTATTAAGTATTACTTAATTTTGATGTATTTAATCTCACTGCAGATCTCCTACTTTAAAGGATTCCTAACTCTCTAGTGTAAGTAAATCAGGAGTGCTAAACAGTCTGCTGGAGTAGTCTCACTTCATACGGCATGATTAAAAAGTTTATTTGCGAAAAAAAAAAAAGAGTGAGAGTCTCACACTGAAAATATTTCTCYAAATGGAGACTTTATAGCATCTTTTAATAAGGAATTTCAACATCAAGCTGGGTTTTTATTCCTTCTTCTCACCCTTTACTCTCCAAAAAACCTCCACCTCTTACTATTAAGTTGTTCTCAATTTAAGCTTATATTTTTGAAAAAAGATCTGCAGCCCATCATATCCGCTTCCTAGCTGTTCTCCATTCCTTGGTGAAGACAATGATGTCTTTAGTTAGCACACCTGTGAGTTCTGGTTGACCATAACTACACAAGCTCTGTCAATAAGTTGTTGTCTTTATCAGATATCTATGAGGTACTAGAAACCAGCTTTGCTTTGGCTGCAGAAACAGCTTTAGTGTGTGTTTGTTTTAGCATTTTCTTATTGAAATACTAACCCTTCTCATGGAAATTTAGACCCTGGCTAATTGCCCAGACCTGAGGCTGAGACTTGCAACTGATGTTGCTGTCATTTGGATTGGATTTGCCAAGCAAGCATTTCATGAAGATCACTCAACTTAAGATAAACTTTTCTTTACAGAAAAGTTCTGTTTTACAAAATGTATCTAGGATTATTCTAAACTATGAAGAGGAAAGAATTAATAGCAAATGTGAGCTATCGATAAGCAGGCCAGTTTACATCTGCTACATATCTACGCTCAAGCTAATTGAAGGTTCTCCACTTTGTACTGCCATCCTCCCACAGCATAACCTATGTAAGTTAAAAACTCGTTCTTTTAATGATACCTCTTCTGTGACAAATTCTTTCATAATTCATTAGGAAAGAAATTAAATGCCATTTATTTATTTATTCCTTTTGTAAAGAAATACATACATATGTGTAGCACAAGACAAATAATCAATTATGGTAAGGTTTCTCCATGTGCTAGGGGTTCATTTCAGTTAGGGTAATTTAACTTGCAGGGACTCAGATTTATCTATGACATTGAAAATCACTGAAGTTTAGGGAAAAAAAAAAGAAAAAAAAGAAAGAAAAAGTCCTTGGCATACCATGTTCCTCAGTGTGGTGCTATATGACAAAGTTTACCCTTGAATTCATTCTAATTGGCTTCATAGATGCCTAATGCCACATATGACAATGATCCTATCTAAGACAGGTTCAACAGAATTTAGGTGGTTAAGTCCTCTTTGCAAGTAATAGGATATGAAAAAAGTATTCATTACTTCTGAGGATCTTGTTTGGTTGTGAAAGGACATCTCAGTGTCTGCCTTCCATTAAAGCAGCTGTCCAAAGTTTCCTTAGATAATATTTTCTGAACATGCATTAGTTCAATGGAGCTGAAGATTCTCCATTCTCCATTCTCTTCTTAGAAAATAACTCACTACTCACTCAAGATGCAGACTGGCAGATTTAAATTTTTAAATATAGAGGATTWAAATGATCATTTTTGATGTGTTGACTGGATAAACAAGAATGTGGCAAAATGAATAATAGTCTGAGGTCTTAATTATTTAGACTCTCTGCTGAAAGATTTCTGCTAGAAAACAAGGGCATGGCTAGGGTATCAAAACTGGTAGAAAGAAACTAATTTCCTTTTCCAATACCAAATTGATTTTAAATACTTAACTGGCATAGCTAGAACTACTACCAAAGTCATACTCTCTCTGGTGCACCCAGATAGCTAATTATTCCATAGAAATTAAAATAAATTCTGGAGAAGGTACTGAGATTATTTTGGCAATCAAGCACTAGATTACTTGACAGAGCTTCCAGTGCGAGTAGAATGGAGAATTAACTCTAACTATTGAGTTAGATGCTACTAATGTTTAATGTTTGAATTCTCTGCTTTTTAATTTTATGAGAAAAAAAAAGGTCACATTGCCTCTTTTATACAATTTTAGGAATGATACTGATGATAACAAATATTTCAAGTTAATTTCCATATTTCCATGAAACAATCCCCCCCCCCCTTCCACACAGGCATTTTTAGACATTTTAATCTTTATTAGAAAGAGGAAATTTAGAGTATCTGAGAGTCTTTCCCAACTTCTAATTTGACAAAATATAACTTAACCACTTCCTATGTTCCTCAAACTGATAATTTTGAAAGGAGTTAGTTATAAATTTTATCAATAAGTCTTATTTGATTTTCTTTAGCTCAAACACTTTCAAACACATATAGTTAATTTCTAATATAAAGACAGAAAATTTTCAAAAAATGAATATCCAAATGTAATTTAAAAAAAGCTTTACTCCTTTACTCCCTACACTCCTAAGTGTGTGCAGAATACTGCCACACTAACAACAGTCAAAACACCTAAGAAGGAAATTATTTTGACAGGAGAAAAAAAATGACTCCTGGAAATTTCAGCCCCCAGCTATCTATACCTAGCTACAGCTAGCAAGAATGTTACAGCTATCCTTAGATGAATCAGTAATGTAACCAGGGAGCTGATCCCTTAGATAGCCAGAAGCAAAACAGTATACAGACCTTTGTAGATCAATGGGAAGAGATTGAATTTTTTGTGAAAAGTAGAAAGAATCTGGAATATAGTTTGGCAGGTTTCATGTAATATTCTTCTTGCACATATATCAGATATTTGCACCAGCTTAGTGAAAACTCTTGATTCTCTGCATCAAAGACTGCTTCAGCTGTCAAAAGTTTATCWTCCAATAAACTAATCTCAGTCTATCACCAAAATTCAGTTTGTATCAGGTCAGTGGAAATGGTTGTGCTTTCTTCAGGTTCTCCTAGAATTATTTCTCTAAGATAATTACTTATACTTATACATGAAGTGGACAAAGATGAGCTGATTCTTTCTTTAGTTCTCTTGAATATTATGTAAAGAAAAAGCTATTTAACTGCAGCTGAAAGAATTAAATGCAGTTTACCGGTATTATTTCTATATCTTCTTATCACTTCAGGATTACATCATCTGAACATTTTACGGAGAGATTTTTGTACATTCACTAACTCTAAAGATAGTTACTGCATAACATTTTTATGTTAAACCCATTGAGTACATCAAGAAGATGGCTGAGTTAGCATCCTTTGTTTGAACTCTTTATAGCTATTAGTAGTATGTATATCACGGAAAAACCTGGAAATCTGGGCAACTAGGTGAGATGATGACCRTTAAAGTTAGCTTCATCTCACTCAACTTTAGGTATTACAGTCTGTATCTAAACTAGTGACTTGAGGCTCTCCTTACTGTCAATTAACATCATTAGATTAACCAACATTATTATAATGTGATTCCTATAGTTTATTGGAGGAGTTTTTTTTTTCTTTTCTATTTTTCTGATTTTATGAATAGCCTTTGAAAAGACATTTCAAATGCCTATGAAGTACTATTGGGAGAGCTAGCTCAGATGTTGAGGTAGACAAGGCAGAAGCTGTATTTAGTTAGGTGAAACTTAGTCACAGAGAAGTTGTTGCCTTGAGGAACTTCTTACAATCTACACAAGAAAGGAAGATACAGAGTTTCAGAAAAAATAGTTTGCACAGAATGGGAACCTAAAATACGTATCTCCTCAATACCACTAAAATATTTTAATCAGAAGACTATATTTGCAGCTGTCCATTCAAAACTCTTCTCTAGTATGCTGGAAAGGTCCTCATACCACACAGCTATCTTTATGACATTTTTTTCTTTGTTTGTTTTTTTTTCAAACTTATTTCCATTGTGCTAAAAATGCTGTTTGATTCACTTCCACATAGAGAGCTCATAAAAAATTGAAAGGCTTCAATAATATTAAATCATTCTGCTTTGCACATAGAGATTTAAATTTCAGTGCTAATTTTTTATTAGCACTTTAATTTGGAAGGTACTAGGCTTCTACAAGATTTAAAATTATTGGAGCATTTCAAATTTTTATAAGCTTTCCAGTAAAGATGTGACTGTGGTTCTGGGCTTGGAAAGTGTAACACAATTTAAATTTAATCTAAATTATTTAACTGCTTCAGACTTCAGGGAGATTTTCCATCTTTCAAACTGGGATTCATGTTTGGACACTAAAGCAATCTTATAATGCAAAGTACTTTCATCATTTTAAAGACCTGCGGGTAGCATTCAGAACAGACCTTTTTTATTGCCAGTTTGTTAATTTAAATTATTTGTTTTCATCTCCAATGTATGGAGAAAAAACAAGCATAGCAACAGTGTAAAGGGAATCCATTGTTTCCTCTAGAAAGCTAAAGATAACGATGAGCTTTCCGTTTTGGATAAATGATGGAATGATGKGGACAGTACTATTTTGAAAACTACTGTAAATTGTGACATGATCTATAGTTTCTCCCATTGCAGTGGGCATTAACAGTGTTTGCTGTCTTAAAAGATCAGACAGATAACTTGTATTTTCACTGTTGCTTCTGTTTCACTTAGAGAGGAAACAAACTGTGTAAAATTAAATTGCTTTTGATTTCAGTCTCAGGTTAATATACTAACTTCTTGTAAGGTCAAGAAGTAATATTGACTCTCCATAACCATATCTTTGCCCTAGAAGACTTTGAAGGTCTAAGGCTTTGGGGTTTTTTTGGGTTTTTTTGTTTTTTGAGAATGGAATGACTGGACACTAAAACCAATGTCTGTGCCTTGCCTAAAAGAGGATCAGACCACTGTTTGGAGACACAGAGTGCACAGTGAAAAGCTTGGTAAGGCTTATCTAGCACCTATCTGACTCAGATGTATATAGAAAATACAGGCAATTTCTACACCAAAGAAAAGTGTTAATTGTGTGAGCAGTAGGTCATGATAAGTAGTGGAGAATGAATTTCCAATCTCTCCTTTTTAAATATATCAAGGGCAAAACCAAAAACAACAAAGAAACAAAACGTGATTGTCTACTGGATATGCAAGCCTGATGGCCTGAATCACTTATTGCTGTAGATGCTTTTGTGTACAGAGTAGTTGTGAATTTGGTTTGATGACAACCATTAAGCTGGCTTTACAGCTGTGTTCTCCTCTTAGAGTGGTATAAAGCATCTGGAGAATACTATTAAATCTCACCCTTAGAGTCATGGCCAGGTTTTTAATTTTAATTTTGTGTAGTAATGACCATTTATATCAGCATTAGAATACAGCAGAATTTTTCAATACCAGTCATTATTTTGATTGAAATATACTTTAATGGTGGGAAAAAAAAGAGCAAACACAAATGATTATTCCAGAGTAATTGTTATATTAAATGCACAATGAAAATAATACAACACAATCTCCCCAAATAATCCACATGAAAGAGAAAGTCCCCAGTGTTTCTTTTCTAATTATGCCTCATGTTCATAGCCAATGTAAACTAAAGGGGTGTTACTAGAGATTAGCAAAGTATCCATGTGAGAACAGTTACCAATTTTGGACAAAACTGAGAGAAGGGACAAAAGCAAACATGTATAATAAAAGACAGAGAGGATACATAGAAGTTGAGAGTGAAAACTAGGGTAATTTATCTGTATTGTTAAAAACAGATAGTATTAATGGTAGATGTTCACCTTGAGAAAAGAAATACAAATTTGTTTAGGATTAGTTTAGGATTAGTATAATAAATTCAAAATAAGCTGAAAAACAAAGGCAAACACACCAAACCTTTCTGTCCAAGCATCTCCATTTTTTGTAGATTCATAGATTCACAGTAGATAAGAAACTGGAAGTAGGAAAAAAATCTTTTCTCCCAAAGAATGCTACTTCACATTACAGATTTCCTGATAGCAACAACTTCTATCCTTCTTACATCTTCAGGCATTTGCTCTTATCAGAGAACAATATTTATAACTCTTACAGCTGTGCTAAGAACTCATGAAATGATACAAGTTACCTATCTGTGTATGCCTATATGTGTAAAAAATGTATTTGGAATTATATTCGCCCTTTCCATTCTTATTAATAAATGTTGTCTATGATGATTTGGAGGTTGATGTAGCTGTTTATTTTATTTTTTCTTCTAATTTTTTTTTTTTTTTTACTCCTTTATCTGTATGCATTGTTACAATCAACATTCTAGTTATATCCATAGTTTATTTATTTATTAAATCCATGGACATCACGTATGAGGACCTCACTGACTTGTCAAAAATTTTAATCAAGAATATAATAAAATACAAAAAGCTTCCATTGAACAGATATTTCTCTTCTTCAAGTAATAAAATATTTAGGATTCTCATTTTATAATTAAATGTTTGAGAGGACTGTTTTCTTTCTAAGAAAAAAAGAAAAGTCAAAAGGATATGTTTAGAATTATTTGCTTAATTTTCAGCAAAAGCAGAAGTAAGCTCATTTTGATCTGATTTCTTTGCAGACTATGAATAAAAAAAGGGAAAAGAAAATCCTACAGCAATCATGGAAAAAATAATAATAAGGGTTCGTTCCGTTGTATTTCTGTAAGAAATTTGCTTCTAACTATCTATTAATCAAGAAAAAAATGACAAATGCAATCACTGTTCATTGTAGTAACAAATATTTTGAGTCACTAACAGACCAAGGGCAGTAATTGCAGAACTAACAGATATAAAAGCCTTTCATACCCACTGTAAGAATACCAGTATATTTTTGTCCCTTATACTAGAGTTCCTGTCCTATATACATTTTAAATTCTTTAACTTTATCTCATTAGTTCATTTTGATTGTTTTTTTTTTTCTAAACATTCAGAATTATTGTAAAGCTAGAATGGATGACAATATTTTGGCTGGAGTCACAGCAGATTATCTCAAAGAAAGTTCTATGCACTGTGATGTGATGCCATTACACATGCAGAATCAAACTATATTGATCTTCCTTCTTGATATATCAAATTATAAATTCTTTTGATTCTTTGTGTTATTTCACCTTCTGGTTTTACCCACAGGTATTGCACATTGTGACAATTTTTCTTTCGAAATTGTAACTATATTTTAGTTCCATAATACTAAAACCCACTGCTTTGGGGTTTGGTTTTTTTTTTTTTTTTTTTTTTTTTTCCTTATAAGTCTTCTGTCTAATAGATTTTTTTTATATAATTAACATTTTCAATCTAATAGAATTTGTAAATACTGCTTACCTGCTTTTTTTTAAATCTCATTTAAACCCTGGTTTTGCTATTTTTTAATTACTTAATAGAAGATCTATGTTCTAGACCATAGCACTCTCTTTGTTTATTACACAGGTATTGCCCTGCCTGCAATCTTGTTGACAAGGAGGAAGATCTTCAGCAGGAAACTATAAAATTACATTCTGTTTTATCTGCAACAAAGATATCATCCTTGTACAATAATACAAACTTTTACTATTCTGTGCTACAGTCTCCCTGCCTTTGAGCCGCAATAAGTGAAATTTAAGGAACCCTCTTGACATACTGTTGTCCCCAAATACATCTGCCTGCGGTGGTGTACATTCTATATTTTTAGTCAGAGTAATTATCCAACCATTTGCTGCATATTACACTCACCTTTAGTAAATGGCATGTTTACTACCTATCCAGGTGACAAGAGAGTCTGATAATGCCTACAAGACATCAGTCTTCCTAATGAACTTCTGTAGGTTAACAATTCTCAGAAAAGTACTAAAAGCTGGTATCTTGATTGAGTATCAAGTTTATGGAATGTGTAAAAACCCTTGGGAGAAGGTTTGTGCATGACTGCAACCTCAGGAGAGAATAGCAAATATAAGAACAAACTTGTCCTCTGGCCAGCATCCACTTCAGAGATGACAGGTCTGAGAATTGCTATAGTTTGAGTAAAAGATCCCAGCTGAAAGACCTGTATAAGCATCAACTTTTCTGCTGAACTGAATAGCTAAAGGCATCTGAACTAAAATACAGGTTCTTGATCTAATGTCAGGAATAGTTTCAAAACCTCAAAAAGTAGTGAGTCCAAAGAGGGGGCCTGCCCAACCTACACAGAGTGCAGCATCCCCATTCAAGTTTTGTGATAGTCAGCAGGCTGGGAAGTGATTTCATGCTGATCTTGTCTTGGAATTATCAGTGCAATGTTGCTCTGAGAAAGATATTTGCAACTATCAACCAGGAGACAGAGAGGGGAGTGCCTGAAGAAAACAGCAGTCTTTTCTGAACTATATTTGCTGGCTTTTTGCTCTATGAGAAAGACTCAGAGCAGAGTATAAATTCTCTAAATTTACACTTTCACTCATTTTTCAGTACCAATGTTGAARTTCATATTCTCCTTCAAAAGAACTTTGGAAACCAAATTTTATTCGCTTCCATATTCAACATGCCTGCCCCCTAAAGAACTAGACTGAAAGCATCACTAGCATTTCTATGGATGGGCTTTGAATGGCAACATTTGGCAGTAGGCCTTAAGTTACTCTACTACGCAGATATATGGGAGGGACACTGAATACCCAGAGAAGCTGCACAGGAAAGGGAACAATAAGGTGCAATGGATAAATGGGAACACAGACACTGAAAAATTGCATAAACTCATGCAGATCAGCTACAGGAACCTCTCATTTATTGGATCCAATAATTTGGAGTGAAATGTCCTGGGAAGCTTCTCTCACCCTTTCTGTCCTGGGAACCTGTCCAGAAATTTGCTTGGCTCCTCAAGTGTTGTGGACTTGAGCCTAATTTTCTTTCTTAAAATCTAGTACCCATGTGCCATTGTGCTTTGTGAGYTCATTAATTATTTCACAGGTTCAGCTAGCTCTTTGTGGCTGGTTCCACATTTTCCTATTTTTCTCAGTTTTTCAATCCATTCCTCTCTATTTGCAAGTAGGTCAAGGATGGCTTCTCCTCTGCTTGGTGCATRGGCTGGCTGTATTTGGTTTCTTACAGATAATCCCCCTATAAATGGCATCTTGTGATTCTGAGTACCTTGAGATTTGGTCTAGGAAATTTTCATTCCTGAAGGTCTCTAGTCAAATATCATCTGTTTTTAATTCCTTTCAACTTTCCCSCAAAAAATGAACCACTATATTCTCTAATAATAACTTGTGTAAACTTGTGTAATTCTCAGCCATGCAGGTCCACAGTCTTCAAGTGGCTTAAAGAAACACACTTTTTTTTTTTTAACTCAGGCAAACTGTATGCGCCCAACAACCTTGAAAAAATCTTTAGTTAGAATTCTGCCTGCTTCTAAAATTTCTTACATATACAATGTTCTTTTAAAAATATGCTGCCACTCTGGTTGTGAGAATCACCAGACTTATTTTAAATAAAAAATTTATATTAGTGTAATATCAACATTTARTATTATCTTCCTGTTGTCTTCTTTGTTCCCTGTTTTTGTAATTATCATAGTATATAGACTATTATTTTTTCTTTTCMTAGAATCATAGAATGGCTAGGGTTGGAAGGGACCTSTAGAGGTCATCTAGTCCAACCCCCCTGCACACGCAGGGTCGCTTAGAGCATGTGGCACAGGGTGATGTCCAGGCGGGGTTTTGAAGATCTCCAGAGAAGGAGACTCCACCACCTCTCTGGGCAGCCTGTTCCAGTGCTCTGTCACCCTCACCGTTAAGAAATTCTTCCTCAAGTTCCTGTGGAACTTTTGGTGCCTCAATTTGTGGCAGTTTCCTCTAGTTCTATCACGGGCCACCACTGAGAAGAGGCGAGCCCCATCCTCCTCACTCCCTTTCTTGAGATATTTATATACATTAATCAGGTCCCCTCTCAGTCTTCTCTTCTCCAGGCTGAAGAGGCCCAGCTCTCTCAGCCTTTGCTCATAGGGCAGATGTTCCAGGCCCCTAATCATCTTCGAGGCCCTGCACTGGGCTCTCTCTAGCAGCTCCACATCCCTCCTGCACTGGGGAGCCCAGAACTGCACACAGTACTCGAGGTGCGGCCTCACCAGGGCTGAGTAGAGGGGCAGAATCACCTCCCTCGACCTGCTGGAGACACTCTGCTTAATGCACCCCAGGATCCCATTGGCCTTCTTGGCCACGAGGGCACACTGCTRCCTCATGGTCAACTTGTCGTCCACCATGACGCCTAGGTCCCACTCTGCGGGGCTGCTCTCCAGGAGGTCGGTCCCCAGCCTGTAGGCGTGTCTAGGGTTATTCCTTCCCAGGTGCAGGACCCTGCACTTGCCCTTGTTGAACTTCATGAGGTTACTCGGCACCCAGCTGTCCAGTCTGTCCAGGTCCCTCTGGATGGCAGCGCAGCCCTCAGGGCTGTCAGCTATTCCTCCCAGTTTGGTATCATCAGCAAACTTGCTGAGGGAGCACTCCATCCCTTCATCTAGGTCGTTAATGAATAAATTGAACAGGACCGGACCAAGGACTGACCCCTGGGGGATACCACTAACCACAGGCCTCCAGCTGGACTTGGCACCGCTGATTACTACTCTCTGGGCCCTGTCATTCAGCCAGTTCCTAATCCACCTCACTGTCCACTCATCTAACCCACTCTTCTGGAGCTTGCCCAGGAGGATGCCGTGAGGGACGGTGTCAAAAGCCTTACTGAAGTCCAGATAGATCACATCCACCGCTCTGCCCTCATCTATCCATCTAGTCACCCCATCRTAGAAGGCTATCAGGTTAGTCAAGCATGATCTCCCCTTGGTGAACCCATGCTGGCTWCTCCTGAGCACCTTCTTCTCCTCCATGTGCCTGGAAACAGCAGTCAGGATGACCTGCCCCATCACCTTCCCAGGGACAGAGGTCAGGCTCACTGACCTGTAGTTGCCCGGCTTCTCCTTCTTGCCTTTTTTGAAGACCGGGGTGACATTGGCTTTCCTCCAGTCCTCCGGCACCTCCCCTGTTCTCCAGGACCTTTCAAAGATGATGGAGAGCGGCTCGGCTACGACATCCACCAGCTCACGCAGCACTCTGGGGTGCATCCCATCGGGGCCCATGGATTTGTGGGTGTTGAGTTTCCTCAAGTGCTCTCTAACCAAGTCTTCCTCTACTTGGGGCAAGTCTTCYTCTCTCCAGTCCMTTCTCATTTCCCTAGTGTCTGGGACACTTAGGGGCTGCCCTTGAGAGTTGTCAGCCCTATCTAGGCTCTGTAGTTCCTGGGGACCAACCCTGGCAGAGAAGACTGAGGCAAAGAAGGCATTTAGTAACTCTGCCTTCTCCACATCCTCCGTTACCAATGCACCCTCCCCATTCAGCAGCGGACCGACATTTTCCCTAGTCTTCCTCTTGCTGCTGATGTATTTGTAGAAGYGCTTCCTGTTATTCTTGACGTCTCTCGCTAGTTCTAATTCCAAGCGGGCCTTGGCCTTCCTCGTTACATCTCTACATTCCCTGACAACGTTCCTATATTGTTCCCACGTGTCCTGGCCCTTCTTCCACCTAACATATGTTTTCTTCTCCTCATTAAGTTTCCCTAGCAGCTCCTTTCCYATCCAYACAGGTCTCTTGCCCCTCTTACTTGACTTTCTACTGGTCGGAATACACCGATCCTGGGCTTGGAGAAAGTGGCGCTTGAAGATAAGCCAGCTCTCCTGGACACCCTTTCCTTCTAGGGCCCTGGTCCAGGGGATTTCTCCAAGGAGTTCCCTGAGGAGGTCAAAGTTGGCTCTCTTGAAGCCCAGGGCTGTAATCCTACTTCTTGCCCAGCTCCCTCCATGCAGGATTGTGGATTCCAACATCTCATGGTCACTACATCCAAGACTTCCCCCGACTCTCACGTTTCCCACTAGACCATCTCTGTTGGTTAGGATCAGGTCTAGCAGTGCCCCTGCCCTTGTCGGCTCTTCAACCACCTGCATCAGAAAGTTATCCGCAACGCTCTGCAGGAACCTCCTGGACTGTCTGCTCCCAGCTGTGTGATCGGCCCAGCAGACATCAGGGTGGTTAAAGTCCCCCACAAGGACCAGGGCCTGCGATCACGAGGCTTCTTGTAGCTGCCTGTAGCAGGCCTTGTCCACCTCCTCATCCTGGTCGGGAGGCCTGTAATAAACTCCCACGACCGTGTCGCCCCTGTTGCACTGCCCTTTGATCTTCACCCACAGGCTCTCGACTTGCGCTCCACCCTCCCCTACGCCAAGCTCCATACACTCCAGCTGCTCTCTCACATAAAGAGCGACTCCGCCGCTTCGCCTTCCTGGCCTGTCCCTCCTGAAGAGCCTTAAAGCCCTCCATGGCCACGGCCCAGTCATGAGAGCTGTCCCACCACGTCTCAGTAATCGCAATGAGATCGTGGCCCTGCAATCGCACAAGCATCTCCAATTCCTCTTGCTTATTCCCCATGCTGCGTGCGTTTGCATAGAGGCATTTGAGTTGGGCTCCCAACTTGCCTCTCGTTCTAGMCRGGACAGCTGCAAYTTGACTGTATGGGCCTTTGGAAGTCACTGTATTCTGCCSTTTAGCCTCTTCAGGCCTGGGGCCTCCTCCACAGGCAATGGTGTTAGGCTGTTGCGAGTGGCACAACAGGCCACCGCCTGCCTTATCACCTGCTTCCCCRACKATGCCCCCCTCCCCCCTCRAATCTAGTTTAAAGCCCTCTGGATGAGCCCTGCCAGCTCACGACTCAGGACCCTCTTCCCCGTTTGAGAAAGCTGGATCCCGTTAGGTTCCAACATGCCTGGTGCTGTCTAAGTCCTCCTRTTCCCAAAAAAGTCAAAGTTGTGGTGCTGACACCAGCCCTSGAGCCACATGTTGATGGCTCGTATCCTCCCGTTCCTCTCTATGTTGCTGGTAGCACTAGGAAGAATGGAGGCAATTATAACCTGTGCCCCTGAGTTCCTGATCCTCTGCCCTAATTCCCTAAAGTCCCTTTTGATGGCTCTGAGGCTACGCGTTGCCGCTTCTTCTCCACCCACCTGTAGGACCACCAAAGGATAGTAGTCCGTGGGTCGGACAAGAGCGGGAAGCCTCTGGGTGACATCCTTAACCCGGGCCCCAGGAAGGCAGAAGACTTCTCTCTGGGGAGGGTCACATCTACATATCGGCCCCTCTGTGCCCTGAATTGAGGAGTCGCCCACAACAATAACACGTCTTTTTTCTCTCCTGCCTGCGGTTACAATACAAGGGGGCTGACCTCTGACTGCTTTTTATCTTAGGAGGAGAGGGGCTCCTGCCCTCACCATCCTTGGATATGCCTTCCCTCTCCAGGACCTCATACCTGTTAACTAGGGGAACCTGGTAGGAGGAGGTYGGAGAAGGTTTTCTCCTCCCTCCTCGAGTTTGGACTGTTATCCATCCATCCTTATGCTGGGCCTCTTCCCCCTGTGCTGGCCAAGGGGTAGAACTGGTATTACCTTGTTGCTGGGCACTTCCCATCGCCTGCCCCCGTTTCCCCCTCTCATCCTTGCACAGCCTTCTTAGCCTTTACACCTCCTCTTTTAGCTGCACTACCATGCTGAGCAGATCTTCCACCTGCTCGCACCTCACACAGCCGCTCTCCCCCAGGGGGTTCATGGGGAGTGTCAGGCTGTGACACTCCCTGCAGCCGGACAGCTGGACCGCTGCGTGCTTTAGTGGTGCCTCAATCTGGGTGCCCATCTCCTTTTCTCTTCTTTCTCTTTTCTCTTCTTCTTCTCTTCTTCTTTCTTCTCCTCTTCTCCTCTTCTCCTCCTCTTTCTTCTTCCTCTTTCTTTCTCTTTCTTCCTTTCTTCTCCCTCTTATCTTCTTCTCTTCTTCTTTCTCTTTTCTCTTTTCTCTTCTTTTCTTTCATCTTTTGCTTTACATTCTCTTAGGCACATTCAGTGAATTATTAGCATCAGTTTGGTGTCTCAGTATGTACCAGATGGAATTAAAAGAGAGCTATTTTTTCCTTCTTCTAAGTGCTAACAGTAGTTCAACACTTTTCTGAAGAACTGTACCAATTCTGAACTAAGGACAAGTAGTCATATGTCAAAATATGGTAAGTCTCATCTCAGACTCCTGCAACATTCAACACTTGCAGCTGTTAGAAATAGTAATACAGAACGGTTGAGACAATTGTAGTATCCCTTATAAGCTTCAGGATTATAGAGATGATGATAAGCAAWTTTTTTTGTTATGATTATTGTATCAGTCTAACTTTGTGAATACTAACAAGGGATACTATGACCCAAAGCCATTACAGAAATTATAATATAAATAATATGTGGAGTGAAAGGCTAGTAATGAGTGTGCCAGATGTTGTTCTCTGAAAACATGGAATATTTATGTGATGTTCTAGTCAGGTGCAATGGATGCTATGAACACACAAAATGTTTGAGAAATACAGGATTGGAGTATATTAAATTATTTGTTAGTTGCTGCATTTCTGACTAAATACAGGAAATTCCTGTATTTAGGAATCCTAAAATCAGGAGTTTCTGTGGGAGACAATGCAGATTTTGCTGAAAGTTAAACAGATATGCAGTTTTTAACTGATGATTGAAAAAGGGCCAACTTTATGCGATTCAAAAATCTGGGGAAAAAGAAAAAAAAGAACAAGAGAAAAAATATCTAAACAGACAGGTGAGACATTTTCTGGACTAGATGTCTAATGTAGGTATATTAACTGACTTGCAGACTTAATCTGCGCGTTTCCTATATGACAGAAAACTATTATCTCTTAAACATATGCACAAGCTGCATATGGCTTCAGTCTTTTTTTTTTTCACTTGTAGGTAGTCCAAAATAACTGTTKGTGTTCTGTGGAAAGTTCACTTCTCACTGGCTGCTCAGAGAAGCAGACAGTGTATCTGCATGTTCGTCACAAATAATAGGCTACAAGTAAGTGACTACTGTAGTTGTTAAGAACACTGAAGTTTTGCATGTCAGGAAAACATTTGTTTCATCGAGAAAAGTGATGGTCAGAGACTTTTGAAAAAAGTGAGAGAGGCTTGCAACACTTAATCCCACGAATGCTGTATTACTTTTCCTCAAATGTTGAAATTAATCAATCTAAAACAAATTATGTTAACTATTTTTAACTTTCAGGAAGGAGAGTCAGAAAAGAGGGACCTGAATCCAGCTTGGAAAAGCAACACATATTCTTTCAAATTAGATTCTGCTGTCAAGCTGTATGTTTCTTTAGCAGACAGAGAGGCAGATACTGTTCTTCATACAGTGAGGTAATGCATTAATTGGTAGAAGGGAGACTGCCTAGTAAGTTCCGGTTCATAGGTATAAAGCAAAAAATTCAGGCCAAAAGCAGACAAATSTCAAAAAGACTGGAGAATTCGTCAGGTACAGTGAAAGATCTCAGTTTAAATTGTGAGTGCAAAACAGGGGAAACTATATTGTCTAAATTTTTGAAGTTACTTTACAATAACTAGTGGAGATCACTATTCTGCTCAGTAGTAAAGGTATGAGCATGGAGGTAATTTTTGAGCTCAACCATCTTCTTGTCTGTTTTCCCAGATTCACATTTGCATGACTTCCACACAGCATTAACCTACTGCATTCTGCCTTCTGACCTCTGTTCACTAGCAGTTGTCCTTTGTCCTGCTTAGCTCATTGTTGTTGAGCTACTTTTTACAAAAGTTCTTATATTGTAAGCATCTCCCCAATAGTTTCAGAGATTAAATTAATGTTTCTTGCAAGTGGGTAAGAGAACACCAGCAACATATAATTAGGCTGTGTGCTAATCTATATGGTGGACTCAGTGACTCTAATCAGGGTTACCTTACACAATTCGTGTGGCATTTTTCCAATTCTGGGTGCAATCCAGGAATTATTCAACTCACAGGTGAAGAAACATGTCTGGATTATTTTTTGCTTGATTTCTTTTTCATTTTTACTGAATAGATTAACTGATAGAATTTCAATGGAAAGATTTTTTAAAACTAGCTTAACAGTTCACAGAGGATCACAGCTTGATAAAGCTGGAAGTGAGTGACAAACAAAATAAGGTCGCAATGACTAGCGTGTTATTCCAACAGCAGTATCCAATCTCTGTGTCACTTAGCTTGTATTAGAACAAAGCTCAATATTATAGCCTTTTTTTTTATCGCCAGGACCAGATGGAAGAATATCTTTAATATGCATGCATACTAGATCAGATGCTTTCCATACTMCACATATGTTTAAGGCTTAAATATTCTCCCTATCCATTTTTATTCCTTTTCCTCTTCCTCTTTTTAAAGCCATATTCATTAAAATCTACAACGAGTTGAAAATGAATTTTTAGTTACATGTATGCATTTTACCCTTGTAAACTTAATAATTCAGGTACCAACCTCCCTCCCTGCAATGGATGTTTTCCATGCATGAGATGAAAGTGTGTGATGCTGATAGAAATAAATCAGTTACGAATATAGATGTCAAAAATATTTGAGTGCTACTTCAAGCCTTACCATGACACTCAGGACAGAAGTCAGTTCTAGACYGCAGGCACTTCGCTGATATATGTATATATGTAAGCAACAAAACTCTCATAGCTTTTGGAGATAGTTATTCACCAGTTAGTGTCTTATGCCATTCCACTCAACTAGCAGCATTCAGGACATCAGCTTGAAGCTGGCAAATGTAACACAAGAACTGCAGGAGACCTGTGTTCTTCTGGAGCAGCAGATAGAAGCCAACCAGATTACAAGCAGCATGTACATGCAAACTACATGTCTATGTTTCAACAACTGTTTTCCTGTTCCTAGTTCTTAAAACCAGTAGAGTCTGGACAATTATTTAGCTTAACAGCCACTGGATGTCCATATCTCTCTCATGTTCATAGCTTCATTGTGAAAGTCTAAATAGAGGCAAACCAAATCTCTCATTGGACATTTGTTTCTCTAATTCAATACAGAACAGGAAAGGGAGGGCATAATTTTTGTTCTCTGTACTTCATTTTGTTATAACAAAATCCTAAACAAAACAAAATAGAAAAACCTGAAACAAAGATGAGATTTCTTAGATGAAGTTAAGACATGCAAAACATCCATCTGGGTTATTTAAACAATATGTAAACATTTACCTTGACTTGCAAGAAACAATGTCTACAATAGGAAAAAGGCATTGCCAGACATTGTAAATTTATATGCAATTAATGTACCTAACGCAGACAGATTTTTACAGGATGTCTTGTGTGATTTTGACTTTATACATTATTTTTTTCAGACAAATACAAACATTTTCTTTAAAACTAATGCATGAAATGCAGACAATCAAAGAATAATTTAAAGCAGTCATTTTTGATATTTTAAATAGTATAGATGGAGAAAAGCTGGAAATTAAATTTTAACAGCACTTCCCCAATAAATCAATTGCCTAGATTTCAGAACACTTGTGCTGTTCTAAAAAAAAAAAAAAAGTATGACTGTATAAGTCTGTATAACTCGTTTCTTCAATCAATATACACCTTATACAAATATTATCTAATTCCTTAGAACTGCTTTTACCCCCCAAAAAAGTGCAATGTTGAAAATATTGCTATGTAAGCATTATAATTAAGTAAGTTCCTGGAATCTTAAGAAATAGATAGATTTCTTAGTAAAATAAGTAAATTTCATAGTAAATTTCATAGTAAAATCATCAAAATCRATCATAGATAGAAATTAGTGTATTTGGGAATCAACTTTATAGGAATTTCTTCATTTAATTAATTATGTTATTTTTACCCTTCTGTGATAATTAAACAATAGAAAAATAAGTTCTGAATGTTAACTTTGCATTAAAAAAGTCCTTAATTGTTCTTATTTTTCAGAAAAAAAAATCCTGTGGAGTATGGTATTATGTATTTTATTTAGCAAATACTAAGCTTCAAAAATATTACTGTAGTGTGACAATTGTGTAATTAATATAATTTGTTATGGTAAGTTTGAGAGCAATTTTATTTTATGCAAAGCAGGCCTTATTCATCCTAATAAATATGAAGTTATATATTATATTATTAGGAATCATGTGTGATCCATGACATTTTCAACAAAAGGATCTGTTTTTACTAAATAACAACAGCCATAATGTGAATATGTAAAATGATGCATCAAGAATGAAAAKCTGTATGATTTCTTCAAAATGTATTTTTTCATTATGAAATAATTCATTTTTCAGCTTTTTATTTTTATCCTATATCATTCATAATTGCATCCACATGATTATGTTCATTTTCCTATGAGCTATTGATATGAACTTTTTCTTGATATAGGATATCTTACTTAGATCTAAAATGTGTGTTGAAAATGGATTTCCATTCAAGCTATTCCTAGTTTAAAGATTGACTTCTATCTTTAGGTGTTTGTAGCAGCTCTATTTTTTTTTTTTTTTTAAACTGTCCCTATCGATAGAGAATCATAATAGGGATTCAGAAAGAATGAATAGAATCATTTTGAGGTGAGTACCCTGTAGAGGACTTTGGAGGCATGGAAAGGGAAGAAGAAGTGGAGAGGGCTTGAAGAAATAACATTCTACACCATAAAGAAGTTCAGCCATAAAGAATCTCAGCCTAACTGAGGTTGTGAGGTTAGCTGAGGTTTCTCCTGAAAGCTGAGGTTTCTCCTGAAAGTGTGCTCCAAAGTGGACTTTAAGGTAATATTCTAATAAAGACATACTTTTCACTATGCATGAACTATTAAAGCTCCAGATCAAAAGTAAGCAAGAATAACTTTCTAGTCTGGGGTTCAGACATGCACCTAGAAAGTGAAACATCAGAGGCCACTTTAGTGTTCACTAAAGGAGAAAAGGTTTTGCAGAAGTCAAACCCAAAATATTCTGTAAAATTGTGTTTTAGGTATTTTTCTTCTAATGAAATATGTTTATATGATGAGACAAGATGTATCTTTAGATATACTGGGCAAACTGTCCTAACCATTTAACTTAGAAATGAGGGCAGAAATGTAACTTTAATGCCTTCATTTGGTTTGCCAAACTGATTTACAAACTTGTGATCTTTTTGGAATGATTAAAAATGCATTTCAACAAATAAGCATCTTGCCAATATACAAAACATTAGCTCTTTTATAAACCCTGGAACTGATATAGCAAGTGAAGTAACAATAGAGTTTCCTGTAAGCCAAGAAATCCATAGCCTGTCTGGCGAGGCATGGAATTAAGGTTTTATTTTCACAAAGCTGATGAGCTTGAGGTCCATTAGATTCTCTCAAAATGCCAAATCATTCGGCATCAACCACTTCACAACCRGCAGATAATACATTTCAGTCATTATTAATCTGAACTAGACTTGAAACAGTGACCTAGAGGTAGACATGCCTGTWTGTGATTTCCAGTCCTCTGAATGAAGTAGCTATCTGAATGAATGCCCTGAATGAAGTTCACACTTAACAATAAAGACAGTTATATTGAGTAGACAAGCTGTAGAGGCTTTTTATCTCCTTCTRTTTCTTAAGTGTGTGGCAGCCAGATTTCATATTCATGACTTATAGGCCTTTGGGTATCAGAGTTTGTCTCAGAAGTGTGTTCAGTAAAACTGAGACTTCTATTTATTTTRCAATTAAGAGGCTTAAGTGTAAGGTAACCATGAAGAAAGTTGGATGCTAACAGTTGGAAAGGGCCTGAAAAATGTCTCCATTTGTTTTCCTTCTATAAAAATTAGTTTTTAGCCATTTTTCTATTCCATTAAAATTTTTGTAAAATATAAAATGGGTTAAAACAGGAAACAGGGCGAACAACTGTACAGAGGCAATATTTCTTAATGTTTTATGCTTCAGAATGGGTCCTGATGTATGAAGGACTTTGTGAAGTGTATGTCTGTTCTTCTGTTATAGATACATCCTTTGTCATCAGAGCTGCTTGCTTCCTGTGGAACAGTGATAATTTCTGATGAAATGATCACCTACACTATGATTTATTTTATAATCAATTATAATGACAATGATCGAGTATAATCTAGCCCCATAGGAGATACAAGGGTGCCCATATTATGGACAGCTAAGTCGGTTATTATATTTACCTTCATACTCCACACAAATTTCTATTTAAAGAATATATCAGAATTCCTTGTGTAATAATGTTTTTCAGCAGAAGTGTAAGGTGATGTGTATCAGAGCAGAGTGCAGGTGTGAACCAACTCACAAGTGCTGTGAATATCTGGGACACTGAGAGCTGTGTACCAAACTGAGTGTGCATGCTTCTGAGGATATGCAGTGGTGTGCACTGGGTCTGGYTCTCTTGCTAGTTTTAATACTTGTATACAAATCATGCTTTTTAAGCCAGTGATTTTCAGAATTAATTTCATATTCACACTCTATTTTTTTAAAATTTTCTTTTTACTTCATCTCTCTGTGCTGAAATTCGGCTTGAAATATCCTGCKGGGTATTTCTTGATAGCATAGGACATATTTACAAACACATATTTCAATAAATAATATTAATTTCATATTTTTGTATGTATTTTCTGTCTTAATAAGTATCCTAGGGATATAATTCTCTAGAAGAGACTTGGTGAAGAGAACAGTTTTGTACCACTGGAGACAAAAGAAAATCCAAACTATTGCAATTAAATTTAAACTGATCATTAGAGGCAGTTTACACTGATTTTAATTTTTTGTCTATAAACTGCAGAGACTTGTACTTGTGTTATACAAATCTCATGGGCATGTATAAGTGCAAAGCTGTACTCAAACACACTTTCCTTTGCAGTTCTCATCACTTTTTTTTTTCTTTTTGGTTTGTTTGTTTTTAGCAAAAACTCTGAGAAGAGATTTAATTAAAGCAATTCAATATTTTTAAGTGCAAATCAGAATGCAGAAATTAAGAACATGGTTGCCTAAATACAGAGTTTGTTATTATATGTTATTCTTTAGGGTATCTGAGACATCTAATAGGTACAGACATATAGGAATCAGAACTTATTCATGCCTTATCTGCTACTGTGAGAGAGGCTAACAAAAACCAGATGAAATTTGGTATCTGTAGAGCATCTGAAATGGACTTTAGGTTCAGATGACTTAATTTGACTCTCACAAACAATAGAAGCTATCTGCATTTCATTTTAGTCCTTAAAATTAAGTGTTTCTTATGGTTCTAATATAGTTATTCAAGGACTGAGATCTCTTTTTAATTGGTCTTTGTGGTTTGGTTGTACTTCATTGACATTATGATGTTACAAGGCAAAATTCCGAGTTTGGTATTTTTTCCATATTTTCTCCAATAACCACTTTGAGTATTTCTAATTATGCTTCTTTTCTTGATGTTTGGGTATATCATTTTAGAAATAAACACAGAGAAGCTGTGTAGTTTACATTCAGCATGCAGATCTTCTCCCTTTGCTGGAGGAAATCCTCAGTGATGTGCTGCCAATATTTTAACAAGAGACTCACAAATCATTCCCCCCTTAAGCCTATGTTAAATCTGTGCACCAAGAGTATTTGTACTCCAGAGAGGAATGGTGACAGACTCATTTGTTTCCAATTTAATGTGCTTACATTCTCATAAGCAAAAACAAGAAAGATAGGATCTTAGTTGGCAAACAAACTGTTATTAAGCTCCTTGAAATATTTAGATGCTATTCCTTAGCAAAAAAAGGGATGAATAAATGTGTGCAGACAGGGTTACTAGGATAGCRTGATCTAATCTGAAACAGCATGTGAGCAATAATATTAACGCTTACCTATTGAGATATAATACATCATGAGATGTTTGTTTTCCTCACTGAAATATCTACCATTTGACAAACCCCTAAGTTTTCCCAAATGCAAAATGCTTCACATATTGAGTGCATGCTTGCACATACAAACACACACCATAATTATGAATCCTCTATACGTGCTTATCCCATCTCAAATTACATTATGACACTCTTACAATTACATGTGCTTATTCAGTCATTCCCAGGGGAATTGTTAGGGCTTTAAGAGCATATTGTTGCATCCATAACAGACATCAGAGAAATGGAAACAGTACAGAATTGTATTTCTTAAGATATTTGTAAATAATAGAGGAGAATGAGAATGCTCTGCTTACATCTTCCATGTGTTTGGACTTCATACCTCAACCATGAATAAATCCCAGTAGTTTGAGTTAATATTTATGCTCACTTTTGCCAATTAATAGGTAAGTGATGAATTCCATGAGGCCTTAGTCTTTTATCTCAGGATATTTGAAAGCCTGATGGTGAGGATATCTCCTAGAAAAGATACTCATTCCCAAGCTGAGTGATCTATCAGCTGAACTATCAACTAAAGTAGATCTCCTTCGGCTATCTTGTTGAACAGATTTTGTAAATAAATTAGTTCCTAGATTTACATTTGTCTACAAATGGAGGAATGCCTGTTTTCTGGATTTGCATAGAATTTGTGTCTGCTGTATCAGATTCCAACAGTAAAGTTGAAAGTATGCCAAATTTTTGCCTACTTCTTAATTTTGCACCTCACAGAGTCTGAATCTTAAAAGCAATTAAACTGATCTATGTCTGATCGTGTACAGAAGCAAAAGTTACAATCCTAGCAAATTGAAATGGAATAGTTCCTTCCTCCAATCTGTCTCCAAAAGAAATATCCTAAAAATGAACATGTATACCTTATTTCTGTTTTGAAGGTTGAAACCTACAGATTTTTAGGTTTAAATTTCCTATTTTTTCCTTCTGTTAATCTTACACTTACAGAACTTTAGTGAATGAATATAAAATCTTCCAGGCTGGATGGCATATGTTTCCTCTGCAGGTAGCAGTCAAAATTTAGATGTAGCGTTCTTGATCTGACAGATGTGCTGATCTTTATCAAATATAGTTTGAAGGAATAAAATAAAAGGACAATCTGGCCATTATTTTCCTAAGTGTACAGTGGAGTCAATTATCCTCCTACATATATGGTGAATTTGCTTAGGATACTTTTATGATAGACCCTTACAGAAAGAAACAAAGACCATCTTACTTTTCCATTTTTACTTAACAGATTTTTCCTGTTTCTAGAATTTACTTTAATTGTTGGTATGAATAAGGTTCTGGAAAAATAAAACAACTATAAAAAACCCACATCCTCTTCTTGAAAAAGAGAATAAAAAAAGAGAAAAATGATAGATCTTATTTCATATGATAAATATATCGCGTAGGGTATAGTCTAAGTTTTTAGAACTGGAACTCCGATTTCACAATGTTTGATTCATTTGCCTATTACAGACATGTATCATTTCATATGAGGCTGGCAGATATTAGAGAAAACCCTGAAGGACATGAGTAAAATTGCCTAACTGAGCATTATGGAATCCTCTGCCCCAGTAACTGAGGCAGCAAGGGATTGTTGCACCTACCCAGAAAAAGCTTTCCAATGCCTCTTGAGATACACTTATAACCCGGCTAGCCTCAATATGCGACTCTCATGTCTCAAAAACAACTCATCTGTATCTATTAAAACTTTTAATATATTTAATTATTATCAGATAAGTAAAATCAACGTAATAGAATACCTCACTAAGGCTACATAAACTGTCCTCATACCATGTCCTCTTCAGACTAGGCAAACATGAAAATATACAAAACCAAATTCAGAAAACACATCATTCAAAATCACTGGAGAATAAATAATTYTTGAACAGCTTCTAAAAGAATTACTGAGGTCAATATATTTGGCACAAATATTCATGAAGATTACACTATGTTAATTATGCTGGCTTATAGCCCATCTTTGGTTTTACAGACTCAGCAGCTCCAAAATGGGGAGATGGAATTTAAAGGGACACTTTCAATCTTTCAAGAAATGTGAGACCATGGATTTGTTTGCTATTAAATTTAATTTGAGACATTTAGTTTATTTCTTTTTGAAATAGCTTTCTGAATTTCTTAAAAAATCAAATTATTTGGCTTTTTTGGGAACAGGAGGACTTACACAGCACCAGGCATGTTGGAACCTAACGGGATCCAGCTTTCTCAAAGGGGGAAGAGGGTCCTGGGTCGTG